>CAKNWW010088791.1:0-10547 GCA_932074435.1 Andricus kollari | reverse complement strand
AAGCTTTTTCAGAAAAGAAAAAAGAACCTGAAGTTCGAAAAAAGTCTGATACAACAGTTTGATAAATTGATGAATTACAAATTATTTTATATATTTCAATTTCAGAAGAGTTCTAATGCTTTGGATTCTTTGATTTTGTAGTTAAGTATTCAATGTTTAAATTGAAAATTTTTCCAGATATGAAAGTTTTAATTTTTTGACCTGGCAAATCGTTTGGTAACCGGGAAATGACAAGAAACTTGTTTTTGTTTCTAGAGCCCACCCTGAAATATTTATATTGATAATTTGACTTAAATATTTCTATTAAAATTAACTTTTCTATTAAATTATAAATTCTTCGTATAAGAAATTCTTCAAATATGAATGAATAAATTAAAATAATTACCCTTTTCTAAAAAGGAATTTAAAGTTCTCTTCGAAACAATTGTTCTCATCATCAAACGCAAGAAAAAAATTGAGAATAATATTTGATTATATTAATAAAATGAGAAAACATGTTGAAGATATTTCTTACACGAGTATAATCAGAACACGAGAGGTTGTAGACGTTTCGTAACTTGAGGAACGGACAATGATTTTATTGGGCAGGTCAGGAACAGAAAAGGTGAGAATCTTTGAAAAAAATACGAGCAAAATTAAGAAACAATATCTTATCAGGCAAATTTTGAAAAGTATTTTTCATTGTCTTGTAATAATAATTGTATCACATGTACTTGCCATTACTCCTTGTCCTCCCAGGGATTCGCGAACTCAGCGCACCTTCAGAGACTATTTGTTTGTATCACGCACCACGGTTTGTAGAAAACCGGCCATCTTTGAAAATCAGCTGCTGGGGACCGCCTTAAAATCTTCACCACCGGCAACCTCTGTTCTTGGAAGTTCACCACGATATCGCGAAATCACTACGCGATAATTAGAAACCGAATTTTCCTCTATCTTTTCCTCTAGATGAAGGAACCTGATCCATCCGTTTTCTCGGATGAAATTACTTTTTTTTTGACACTAGGTTTTGATTACAACCTAGCGCTAAAGGCAACGACGGCGGTTCAAGGGACTCGGTTGTCCTCGAAAATTTTCATTCATGACAATTTTTCCATTGCAATATTGGCTATCGCATCGAGAGATATATTTCAATTACAGTAACAAAATACCGAGTTTTAGAAATTCTTCTCAAGTTAGTGTTTTTGCTAATACGAAGCTATTTATATCAGATATGTAAAAATAGTAAATATAGAGAATTTAAAAAACCATACAGTGGCGCCCTTTAATCAGATTGGCAAATTCGAGATTGAGAAACTTCAACAGGTTATCCATTGAGACACACACGTGCTTTAATGTTACATCCTCCCGCCAGAGAGTGATGGTGTGTCTTTCCGGGATTCAGTAATTTTTTTGTCATTGTTGTGAATGATAATTTTGAATGGTTTAAAATACAGGGTGACCCATTTTAATCTATAAATCCAAATATCTTCTAAACTACCCCATCTACATAAAGAACGGCTCATACAAAAGTTGACCAGGACATAGGGGGCTATTTAACTGTACCATTAATTTTGACCTTGAGGTCATTTTTCAAGGTTATTTCAAGGTCAAGACGATTTTTTAAAATGGAGACCCCTATTTTTGACTGCAGATTTGAATAGAGCGGAAAATTTTACGTCAAAAATGTACGATGGAAATCTTGTTTTTGTGACCTTGGTGAGGTCAAAAATCAAGGTCAAATGTCCAAAAAACGATCAGATGCCCTTTTGATGAATGTACGTGGTTTTCTGGGCAAAGCAAACGTTTATGATGCTTTAAAAAAGTCGATAAAATGTAAAAGTGTGAACCACCTTGACCACCTTGTCAGCCTCGACCGTCAGGTCAATTTTCAAGGTCATTTAAAGGTCTAGACGATTTTTTAAATAGAAATCCCTATTTTAGGCAAGGGGATTTACGATAATCAAGCGCCCCAAAGGAAACAGAACTTACTACGGCCATGGCGTTGTTTTCGGGTAACGCTAAAAGTAAGGTTCAAGGTGCTTCCATTTTTTGCAACTTTTTTTATTTTAAAAAGTGACGTAGATATTCATAAACTTTGAAAATACAGTTGAAGGTCAATTTGGCCAAGGTCGTCGAAATTTGTGTAACGTATCTTGTACTTTTTAAAGGCACCGTCAACGTGGAGATTGCTCAGAAAACCAGTAAATTAAAAAAAAGCTTCTAAGAGCTTTTTAAATAATTGACCTTGATATGACCTTCTACAGGTCAAAATGAAAGATTTTTAAATACCAATTCTCACGTACAATTATCCGTTCTTTACGAGTCCGCAGTCTAAAATAGGGATTTATATTTAAACAACTCGTCTTGACCTTTAAATGACCTTAAAAATGGACCTGAATTTACCTTATTAAAGCATCTTAAGGGGCTAGTCTAGTTTCTCACTTTCAAAAAATCGATTTTTTTTAGCCTAATTCGATAGTATACTATTTGGAGAAAAAGTTCCCAGGGTAACTGTAAGTATGGAAAATTAAATTTTATAACCAAAAATCAGTTCGCAAAACTTTAAAAGCGTTTTTCTCAAAACTGCATTTTCAAAAACGGCTGCAGCTCTAGCTCAGAAATAAATAAACGAATGGATTTGAAATTTGGCATGAATATTCGTGACATGTTTTCACATACCATGAACTAGGATCTTTTCGATATTTCAACAAATATAAATTTGCCGAGCAAAAAACGAGCGTTTTTTTGGTGAAAATTTAAAATTTTGTTTTCATAACGCTGCCATTTTTTAATTTTCAATATTTTCAAAAGATCCTAGTTCATGGTACGGGGAAAGTCATCCAGTTTAACGTGAAAAAAATTTCAGATATTGGCATTCTGAAGACCTCTACAACTGCAGCCGATTTACAACTTCATTTTTGGATCACTCGACATCGGAGTGTATAACTCGGCTTACAGTTGATATTTTTTTATCAAATTTTGTGTATTAACTTGTCAATAGTACCTGAATGTATCCTCAAAATTGTAAAATATTTGACAGCATTGTTTTTTTTTTTATGAGTACCGAAAAATCACCTCCGTTTTCCGCCCGAGAAACTAGACTAGCCACTTAAACCTTTGCTTTACCCAGAAAACCACGTAAATTCATCAAAAGGGCATCTGATCGGTCTTTTGACATTTGACCTTGATTTTCGACTTCACCAAGGTCACAAAAACAAGATTTCCATAGTACCTTGATTTTCGACTTCACCAAGGTCACAAAAACAAGATTTCCATAGTACATTTTTGACGTAAAATTTTTCGCTCTATTCAAATATGCAGCCAAAAATAGGGGTTCACATTTTTAAAAATCGTCCTGACCTCGAGATGACCTTGAAAATTGACCTCAAGGTCAAAATCAATGTTACAGTTGAATGGCCCCCTATGGCCTGGTCAGCTTTTGTGTGAACCGTTTTTTACGTAGATGGGGTAGTTTAGAAGATATTTGGATTTATAGATTAAAATGGGTCACCCTGTGTAATTGAAGGGTGGCAGTACAGAAATGGGAATTTTTTCAAAAAAGCGAAAAAACATTCTGTCAAATCGAAATCATTATTAGTCGGTACGGTACACCTAAAACAGGCTTGTTAAATGTGTTTTTGACTTAGGATAGAGTGCCAAAAAATATTAATTTTTTTAAATCCGGTATTTTTCAGAATAATGGATAGCATTGACTTTTTGATTTTTATTATTCTTGGGGGTCCCCTAAATTGTCCACTTTCAATTCAAAATAATAGTCTATAATAATCCAAATCATTAAGGCTTTAAATATTTTTGAAATTGCGATTAGCCCTTTGAAGAACATCGTAACATAAAAAAACACATTTGTTATTGCAATTTCTGGTGTATACATTTTTTATTTTTTGATCGGATACAGAAAAATATTTATCATTTTCATCAGTAAATTTTCGATTTTGTAAGCTGTTTGGTGGGTTAAATATCTCTTTTTTTTCTCACGAAATTATATCCAAAATTTTAAAAATCAGATTTTATAATTTTGCTCCTTTTTACTTTTTTCTACTCTAAAATAGTTATCAGATGCAAGAAAGTCGTTTCTTATACACAAAAAATATTTTTAACAAAGTTTTGAGAAAGAAAAAAAAATTTCAGAGGTTTAAATGGTTCAATTCATAATACAAACGCTATCAATTTGAAATTAGTCTACTTTTGCATGTTTGCATCTACAATTATTCAATTTTAAAGATTATAAATTACTATTGTGAAAAATAAGTAAAATATTTTAAGAACTTTTAAACCAAAAATATGTGTATCCTTCAAAATATAAACGCAGCTGAGAGCATTAAATTTAAAATTCATTGCATTAGAGATAATTACGTACTTCGAAAAGAAAACTGACAGCAGTGATCGACTTTCAAAAGAAGCGACTAAAAGTAAGAAAGTGACTCTTTGGCCTGCAATAAACATTGGAAACAGTATATTTTCATACTTTTAATGTATGAATTGAAACAATTAGAAAAGTGCAGTCAAAAAAGTCTTCCTAATTTTTTGCGGATTTTATTAAATTATTTTCTAAGAGATAATTCCTATTTAATTCACATCTTTTTTCCAGTGACTGAAATGCAATAGGAAAAAAATCGCCAAGACTCAGGAATAAAATCTGGAAATACAGCGATTTTTTTTATTTTTTTATTTTAGTTTTTTATGAGATTATCTTCATAACTTGTGTTTTACACATTTTCCTGATCATGTGTGAACTCCTTTAGCATAGAAATGCACTAGAAAAAAATCGATACAATCCGGGAGTCTAAATTAGTATCAGAGAAAATTTCCAAAATTTGGAATTCAGTATTTAATAGAATTATTGTCGATTTTTTTACAAGTGTATTTCTGAGCTTAAAAGTTCCACAAATGCTTTAAAAAATTATAAAACCACAATAAGTTATGAAGATAATTTAATTCAATACTGTAATGTATTTCCAATTTCGATTACTGAGTCCTAGCGATTTTTTTCTAATGCATTTTTGTCACTAGAAAGTTTTCAAGTACTCGAAAAAATTCTTCTCCTAATTTCAAAGATGTTAACATTTTTCTTCTGAAAACAGGGGTTTTTGAACATTAAACATGCATTATCTCTTAGGAAATAATTGATAAATATCCGCAAAAAATCGGATCCCAATACGCTACTTTTTCGCGTTGCATCGATTTCGAATTCCAGAATTTGTTATTTTCGACTCACCCTAATATATATATTGTATTTTTTTCCAACTTATAACGAAAATTGTGAAAATTCAAAAAAATATATCAGTATTCCGAAAAGACATTTATGAAATTTGTAAAATTCATAATCTTCGACATTTCGTAAACTTTCGTTATACGCTAGAAAAAATGACGTGGAAATTTATTTTCAAAATAAGCCCAACGTATCAAGATGACTAAAATTGACTAGTTTTTTACTTCAACTGATTTCTTATCCTGATATTGACCTATTCCACTGTTTTAGTGAATTCTGTGGCTGTGATAATCTTCAATAGCTCCGTAATATCCGCATAATAATGGTATAATAATTCGTAATAATAGCGTAATAAGACGTAGTAACGCCTAATAATGCTATTATTAGGCGTAATAATGCAATACACCGTTTTAGCAAAAAAACTCGCTTTAACTAACTTTATACGGTTAAAAAGTCTTTTTCGTACGTGAAGCTTGGACTAAATCATACATTCCTCGAGTCCTGAAAATGCTAAAACGATGCATAACTCTTTTTTTTTTTAAACCGATTTATCACATTTATTCGCTTGCTTTACATATTATACCCGTAACCAGTATACACTATACATGTCAATACAGGATTGTGACCCAAATTCTAGATTTTCAAGAAAATAAACGTCACTAACATTCCTATCTGGATGAATTCACGTCGAAACCACACCTCAAACATAGTTTAGCCTAATTTAATCATTTAATTTTTAATAAATGAAAAGGAACTTTTTATAATTCTCTTTAAGCAGACCAATTTTTACCTTAAAAATTTTCCCGTAGGCATCTCACATAATTTTAAAAAAAGTTGATTTTCAAAGAAAGAGTTTTGTTTTGTTAATTTTATTTAATTGTTAATTTTGTTAAGCCGTTTTGTTAATTTTCGAGCTTTTTCAAATTTCTTTCCAGATTGGAAAAAAGTTTTCAAACATTTTTAGAACCTATCCTAAAACTTTGTTTATGTAAAGAAAACACAGATATATAAAGAAGGATTGAACAAAAAAAATTATTCAGTTCCGAGAAAATCCACAATAAAGATCGCAATATCGCAATATATGGCAGACATTTTTTTTGCTAAGATCCGAAAAAAAATCTGAAAATATATTTTTTCATTGAACGATAATAGTTGTCAATAATAATAATACTCGAGTCCGTTGCGGAAAATAATTAGTGTAAGATCTACTGGAATTTTTAATTCTCCACCACTCAACGTATCTCAGCGCTACAAAGTCTGATATTGTCTTCCAAGATCTGAAGACCAAGATAATTTATACGTGATTGAATTCTCGGCACCAGCCGATGGTAATATCACGGCAAAGGAGGAAGAAAAACGAGCGAAATATCAAGCACTTCTTTTCGAGTTGAGCAGGAGTGTGGCAAGACTAGCAATAGATCAACACCATAGAAGTGTCGAAGATGGTAATATAACACTTTTAGAGCCGCATTGTGTCTCTGTATGTACCCGTAGCATGCATACTTTAAGCATCCACTGAGAACGTCCAAGTGTTTCTGGCACTTGCTTGCACGCTCGGCAGTTGGTACCGCCTACAGGAAAATTCATTATGCGCTCGCGGTAATCTAAGCTGTCTATAAAGTCCTCTTGACAGGCAGAAAGAAATCCCTCAGTCTCTGATCTCAATCCAGCAGACTTGAGAAACATGTTGGACAGACCCATCGATAGCTCTTCTCTACGTATAATGCCGTCGAATTTACCATGAGGGGGCTTGTCAGCATGTTCTCTTAGTAGAAGCGAATGTTCTGCTTTCTGCACACGACTTTTCAGCACCAAATGTGCTAGTGATGCTAGAGGCCTTGTGTAGTGTCGATGGAGTCAAATGGAAGACCAATCTCCTCTGCGGCCCTATCTGCGGCACGATATAGAGACGCCACAGCATTGACGACTTCATGTTGATATAGGAGTCGCATAAGAGAATCTGTACTATTTAGAACTGAGCAGGCTGTAGTCAGAACCGTTCTTCCATTAAGACACTCCAAGCTTAGCAAGCCTCTAACCCCTTTTCTCCAGGGAGGTATATTCGAGGTACGAAAGATCTAGAATGATGATTTCGATGGATTCACATCATCTTGCGTGTGCTTCGGTCAAGTTGCTTCAACTGATTGACGTTCCATTTTACTGCACCAAACGTGTAGAGCAGTACAGGAATGGCCAGCATATTGGTCGCCTGGATCTTATTCTTCCCACATAATTTGGAAGCCCACATTTTACTGAGACTTTGGCGATACCTTTTTGCGAGGGCCGTTTTTAACACACGCACATTTTGGGTTTCCGTTTGCGGTATTCCATTACCAAGATGTTGAATGGTATTTCCGCCTATGTGTTGAACATCCCGATCGTCATGCGATGATGTAGTTTCTAGTCTTCCTTGGTGTAGGAGGACGCAGGCACACATGCCCAGTCCAAAGCTCATGCCAATCGCTTTAGAGTACCTATTTACCGCTGCCACAGGGATGTTAAGATCCTCTTTTGAAGAAGCAAAGAGTTCTCTTCTGTTTGGTGGGACACATAGGTATCCAGAGCTTTCGCCTCGGAGCACAATGGATAGAGGCAAGAGGGAGATACAGAAAAGTATCGGACTTAGAGAGTTTCCTTGGAAGACCCCCCTCTTATATGTATGTGATATAGCTGGTAGTCACTTGTCTTTTGTTAGATGTTATGACAAATCTTGTCCGCCACAAAAGCATAAGCTCTTTTAAGCATCTCACTATTTTTGGATGCACCTCCAGGCACTCAAGGAGCTTAATAAGTAGCTCATGGTTCGTGTTATCGAATGCCTTACGGCAGTTAATCCAAGCCATGGACAGATTACGTCGATACCTGACCGAGTCCTGGGTAATACACCTGTCTATTAACAGGTTCTCCATGCAACCTGCTAGCCCTCTCTTGCATCTACGTTGTTCAATTATTGCACTCCATACCGGCTTGATGGATGTTAATATCCTCTCTTTGAGGATGCCAGTGAATAGCTTGTAGCTAGTGTTAAAAGAAGCCATGGGGCTGTAGTTCTTTGGACTTGACAAATCTCCAGTCTTGTGGATCAATACCGTGCGTCCTTCCACTCGCCACTGCGGGATGGGTTCAGGAGTAATTAGTGGACACTCTTCCTCTGGAGCTTGTAAGCTTTGCCTTTGGCAAAAGTTGCGAAAGAGTGATACATGATATATCTGAAGTGTCTTCATTTAGCTGATAAGTCTCTCCATATACTTGCTCCCAGAAGACTTGAATCTCTTCTTTTAAACTGAAGCTGTGCAATACGCTCGCGAGTCTTACTGAGGCGTTCTGAAGTATCGTTACTTCTATTGTCGTTAAGCAGGGAGACCGCCTTCTCGTAAACTGCACAGTTCAGATTCCAGAGATTAACATCTTCGGGGAGCAAATCGGGGAGAGCAGTATTAGCTTCAGCTAATTTGTCCATTCTGATGAAGACTTTTTGG
Organism: Andricus kollari; assembly: GCA_932074435.1. Lineage (NCBI taxonomy): Eukaryota > Metazoa > Arthropoda > Insecta > Hymenoptera > Cynipidae > Andricus > Andricus kollari. Next base: position 1,856 of record CAKNWW010088791.1, on the reverse strand, counting down.
TGGATAGATCTCCTAATTCTTATGTTGGCATTATCCGCTATCTGCAAAAGTTGTCTTGATAGAACGGGTGGTATGTTCGCTGGAGGATGTTGCTCCTCTTCTTGCTGATAAAGAGCTTCATATCCGTTTTTGCGCATTATGAGAATATTCCAGGTGCATATTGACCCAACGGTCATGTAACCTCTGCATGAATGCACTTCGCGCCGTTGAGCTTCTTTACCAACGGGTAAGGATGTCCCTCCTGAGTTGGTCCGACCATTTAGATCGATGTTCTCGCGTTTGTCCGGGGCCATTGCCTGGTTATCGCCTTCGTTCGGTCCTATTGCCACTCCCAACTGAACCATGGCATCCATCCGAGAGAGGCCTATTGTGGGTGGCACTGCGCGATACTTGGGACGTAACCGCATAATTCGTTGCATTGGGGAGTTAGCCAAACTATTTTTTTTTAAACTGGTTCTCTGGTGAACCCGGTTTTCCATCATAGCCACGGACTAAGTCAAGTGACTGATGAGATGAGGATGTTATTAGTTAATTTAATACGATGTTTGAAATCATTTGCGATGATGTTGTAGGTACAAAATTAGGAGACTGGGACGCAGTGTAATTTGTGTTTAAACTTTACGAATAATATAAAATGACAACTTTCTATGATCAACGACACCTTGTCAATAAAAGCAAGTAATTTTCGCTAAAAAATTATATTGTAAAGAATTACCTTCTCAAAGTTATTTTGAACTTCGTTATTTGATGTCATCCTACTATGCCCCTGTCGTTGCGCGTGGAGAGTGAGGCCGCGCGGCTGCACTAAAAAATAAATATCTCCGAAAGTTAAAGGGTGTCTTGGAGGCATGAAAGCTTCATTTTTTAGCCAACTCAACAAGATTCCGGCTTGCCAGCGTCAGGCTCATTCCATCGCGAACCGGATGCAGAAGGCTGTTCTTCTGGGATCACTTCATCTGGTCCGTCAAGACTTCTTCATAACATTCTACAAAGATTGGTTGCTCTAAAAAAGTATCTAGAGGTGAAACCTTCATCTCCAACTGTCCCGTCTGCCGCGTAAGGTCATCCGCGGCTACAGACCTGACTCAGCAAGGAACAGTGTTGCACGATGTTATCTCGCGAAAATTTTCCCCCCTTGCTTACCTTCTAGGACAAAATTCCTGTTTCATGTGAAAAATTCCCCGTTCCAAGTCAAATTATACTTATTTACGGGAACTCCCGGCCCTAAAGTGAAAATTATAATTCTTAACGAAATTTTCTATTTTAAAGTGAACCTGAAATAAAAATTATAATTCTTTAAGGAAATTCGCAGATCTAAGTCAGAATTATAATTCTTTTATCAAATTACATGCCACAAAGGCAAAATTATCAATCTTTGCGAAAATCGCCAATAAAACATTGACATACTTTCCCTGGATGATTTAGTATTTTACAAAGCTATACAGTTATTACTTAGAATCTTCGACATTTTTCCCGGGGTGGCCGCAAAACTTCATTTTTAAAATTCTCCGACGTTTCCCTGACTAATATTTCATTTTCCCTTAGCATTAATATTTAAAGACCAAAATTCTAATCTTGTAACATTTTTAATATAGAATCTTTTATAAATGGAATGAAACAATTTTAGGTTTAAATTTATAAATTTTTTATTTATTATTATTTAAGCAACAAGAAACTAAAAGTGACTTATGTAAATTAATAATTTGACTAATGTTCTTTCGCATTCAAAAAAATTCGATGAAATTGATAGGGATTCCATGTGAATTTAAATGAATTCAAGATAAATTCATTAAACATTCAAACATTTCTAGTTAAATTCAAAAGAATTCAAATGAATTGAAAAAAATCCAAAAAAT
>CAKNWW010088780.1:0-10514 GCA_932074435.1 Andricus kollari | reverse complement strand
AAAAACTTATTTTTGAATCTGATTCTATTTCTATAGTGAAATTTATTTTGGGATGGTATGAGTTGAATGTATCAAGTATTATTTGTGATTTGTCTTTAGGAATAGCAGTTATGATATCGTCCATATATGTGTAGAATAACGGTACATTGAAAGGTAAAGATTGTAAACAAGTGAGTTCCAGTTTTTCCATCACAATATTGGATGCTGCCGGCGAAAGGGGTGAACCCATAGCTAAGACAGATTTTTGTTTATAGGTTAAGTTGTTAAATTTAAAATAGGTAGAATCTAGACATCGTTTTAACATTTCAATGAATTTATTTAGATGTATATCTGTAAATTCAACAATTTCATTCCATCTGTCCTCAACGCAACTCAAAACTTCAGAGATTGGTATGTTATTAAACATAGATTCTACATTCAAAGAAACTAAAATGCAATCTGAGGGAATTTTTTATTTTTAAATGTTTTGAGCAAAAGAAATGCTATTAATAATATGAAATGCGGTTTTTCCATTAATATTGTTTAAAATTTTAGAAATAAATTTTGAAAGATTATACGTAGGTCCATTTATAGTCGAAACAATCAATCTTAAAGGGTTGTCCAATTTATGAATCTTAGAGAGACCATACGCCCTCGGAGTAATTGAAGAATAATTTTTAAGTTGCTTTGCTTCAAGATAAGAGATGTGATTATTTTGATGTAGATAAGAGATTAGGTTATTACATTTTTCTTGGGTTGCGGCAGTATACTCAAATTTAGAAAGTAAATATAAATCTTCATTTCGAAGAATAGCAAGCATTTTTTGAAAATAATCAATTTTTGACATAGCTACCGTCACATTTCCCTTATCCGCGTTTAAAAAAATAACATCTGGATTGTCCAACTTGAACCTCTTAATACATTCAGTATTGATGACATTATCAAATTTTTGACGATTTTTAAACTTGAGATGCGAAATATGATGTAAAATAGTTTTAGTACAATGGTTACGAATAATGTTCTTATCATCTATATTAATTTTATAAATTCCGGTTTCGATAGAGGCGAAAAAGTTTTGAACATGTAGATGATGAATATTAATATAATTTGTTGAGAATTTTGGTCCCAAGGAAACCAAATTAATTACTTCTTCTGGAATTTCAGTGTTAGTAAGATTTTAAAACCATTTTGTATTGTAACCAATTTTGTTAAGACTCTCTTTTTCTGAACGAAAATACTCAAAATTTTTGTACAGATTTAAGCTTTTTAGTATTAAAAATCTTTTCAGATTTATTATATTCAAAATCAAAAAATGTTCTTAAAATATTGGATGGAATAACTTTTTGAATGATCTTTTCGATTTTTTGTAATCTAGACAAAGTTTTATTTATAGAGAAATGTATATAATTGATTTCCAGATTGAGAATATTAATAGACATTTGAGAATACAGAGAGTGAAGTTTACGAACATTTTTTTCGTGGTTAAAATGTAAATCTAAAAATTTGAACCTGTGTTTGATATGTAGAGATATGATGCCAGATCGTCTGCAACGGAGTAGAAAACATCTTTGGTTGATGAGAGTAGTCCTTTTTGAGTTTAAACATGACCATTCTTTTAAAAGTGAGATGGAAATTCTCCATAAAAGAAGGTAATTGCTTGGAAGAAGCCCCAGATCTTTGTAAAGTTTGCGAAATTCATCTTAGTAAATAAACAAGTAGTCTATCAAATCTTTAAGTCTATCAAATCTTATCCACACAGAACTTGCATCAAAATCTTGAAAAATTTATTCGAAATATTATCCACTCCAGACTTGTATCAAATCCTACGCATCAGAATCTTGGAAATTTCTATCAAATTGTATCCATCGAGAAATCTTATACTTTCCTGTCAAAATTGTATCATTGCATAAGATTTGATACCGTTTTAATAACAATATCTTGGTAGGAAAGTATAAGATTTTTCGAGGAGTAGAATTCAATAAAAACGTTCCAAGTTCTGAAAAATAGGATTGAATACAAGTCTGCTGCGGATGAGATTTGATAGACTTTCAAAAAAGAACTGTTGATAGAGAACGTATGAGATTCAAAAATAGATAGAACTTGATGGAAATTTTAAAGATTTAGAGACATAGGATACTCTGGTACTCTGGTAGATACTCTGGTAGGGGATACAATTTTATAGAGTTTCAATGGAAAAATATTGATAGAAAAGTATAAGATTTCTCGACAAAAAAAGTGAGATATTATGAACTTCCTAGATTCTGGAACACAGGATTTGATACCAGTTTTGTGCGTTTAAGATTTAAAAGAGTTTCAATGAAAAAATGTTGATAAAAAAGTATAAGATTTTCCGATAAATTTTGACGTATTTTATTTGTATTCGTATTAAAATGGATACGAATTTAAGATAGCATCGTTTTCAATTTGTATCAAAAAATGTATAGGAATATATAGGAATTACTGACACACACTAGTCTATTTTACTTTGATAGAAAGTAGACTGTCTATGAAAGGAGTTTTGTAGAAATATAAAGGAAATGATTCAAATTTCGGATGCAGAAAACGGATTCAAAATTATTAATTTTTTTTATCAAATCCTATCAAACTTTTTCAGTAGGGAAATTAAATTAAACTTTAAAACGACAAGTTGCAATCGAATCAAATTGAAATGGAGTTTTCATCAAACAATGAAGCGGAGCGTAAATGCTTACAGTTTACAGTTTACACGAATGAAGCATGTGAATTCATGTTCGACGAACGGTTTTGTTGAGAGGACCATTATTTTCCGCACCAAGGCCAACTTTTAGTTGGCGCTCCAACTGAATTGCAGGGGACCGATGCGTGATTAACTAACATCCCCTCGATCCAACTAGGAACCACGACCCTCAATAAGTTAAATTGGAACCGGTTCAAGCGAGACCTGACCTATTGCTCTCTCCAAACACGAATGTCATGTCCTGTTCAAACATGAATATCGGTTACTTCTCGTCTCGTAATATACAACAGAAATTAATATATTTACAGAAAACTACTCCTTTCATCGTTTCTCTTTTCAATCGCATGTTACTGAAGTGATCGATCCAAAAAGGGATTATATGAATGTTGTATCTAAGTCAGAAAAAACCATGAACTTCTAAGATTATTTAAAAACATACAAAAAACGTAATATAACTTCCTATCCAATTTCTTTTAAAGCAGAGAACAGGAGCAAAAGTAAAATAGGCTTTGAATGTATAAGATTCACAAAATACATTTTCAGAGCTATTCTTAATGCACCTGTAGTCTCTATCCTTGTTTCTTAATAATGGACTGTTGACTTTCCAAACAAATCTCTGGTTAATGTAAAGGTTATTACTTTCCAGAGAACGATTTACCATTTGTAGAGATTTTACCCACCTCTGGAAATATTTGCACGTAATTCATCCTGTTTTCAATGAAACTTTAAAACCATATATGCAATCCATCGTATAGGTTTTTTTCTTTCTATTATCAGGGTGGTCGCGAAACTCCATATTAAAAATTCCGTAACCTTTCCGTGACTAAATTTGTAAGTACAAAATTCTAATCTTGTTATATTTTTAATACAGAATCTTTCATAAATGGAACGTAAGAATTGGAAATTTAAATGTATAAATGGTTAATTTATTGTTATCAAGACAGCCACAGTCTAATTTACTAGAAGAAGTGAAAAAGTGGCCTATTTAAACCCAAAAGGTGACTAAAAGTGACTAATGTGCAATGATAATGTGACTAATGTTCTTTTGAATTTAAAAGAATTTGCTTCGTAAAACTACAAAACAATTCAAGTTTAATTCAAGAGAATTCAAATGAATTTGCAAAAACTCCAAAAATTTCCACTGATTTCAGTAAAATTGCAGTAAATTTAGAGAAATTCAGGGGAATTGAGAGAAATTCAGTGAAATTCATGAACAATCAAGGTGAATTAAAAAAAATGTAAGTGAACCGAAAACAATTGATGTAGGGAAATCTAAACGGTGCTAACATAGTCCACTTTTGAACGAAATTGAGTTTTCGTCAAAAATCATACTTCCTCGATTTTCGCACTTATTTCAGTTAGAAAATACAGGTTTTGCAATTTTCAACCAATTATTTTGACGGTTATTATAGGATTTTGACAAGTATTTAACAATATAGGAGGTATTATTACCAAAATTAAAGAATATTGTAATAATTCTACATACAGGGTGGACACGGTAGGGCTTACATACATGGCGAATTGAAATGCTACCCGAATTTTTCCAAAGCAGGGAAGAAGCCATTCCACAGGGGCATTTTTAAATTTCGCGTTTTTAAAGTTGCATTCGGATCGGCCTATCGGTCAACTCCGAGTATCTTCGGATCAAGTTTATCATTTTAACTTCAAATGAATACAAGTGTTGAAAATATAGGTTATGTTAAGTAATGTTAACAGCCATTCCATAATAAAGTTCTTAGCACCGAAAAAAATTACATTTCCTTCCCATTCCACATGTCTTACTTCGTTATTAATTAAACACTTTTATTATTTGTAATCATTACTTAACATAACCTATATTTTCAACACTTGTATCCATTTGAAGTTAAAATGATAAACTTGATCCGAAGATGCACGGAGTTGACCGATAGGTCGATCCGAATGCAACTTTAAAACCGCGAAATTTAAAAATGCCCCTGTGGAATGGCTTCTCCCCTGCTTTGGAAAAATTCGGGTAGCATTTGAATTCGCCATGTATGTAAGCCCTACCGTGTCCACCCTGTATGTTCCTTTTTTCTGTAAAATAGTATTATTTGTTTAGAAACTAAATAAAAATATCTATCTCGCATGATTTTCTTAACGAATGATGTACTTTTTTATGTATAAAAACAGGGAAAGCTAAACCTTGTTAAGTTCATCGACATTCACATTAGATTATCACATGCATATGTAGCGCCATCTATTTTTTCATAGAATGCTTATTAAACTGGTCCATCCACCTACACGCCAAAAAATAGTTTAATCAATCGGTTGGAATTGTTCCTGTAGAAAGGTTTTTTGCTTCTCCCGTAAAATTAGGTGGATTGGATTAAGCACCGTTTAGCTTTCCCCGCTTAAATTCAAAAATATGAAAACATTATTTGAATTCAGTAAGCTTGAAATGAGTTTAGAAAATTGTAAGGCAATTTAAAGGAATTTGATGAAATCCCTAATAATTCAAGGTGAGCTTAAAAGATTTCATGGCAAATTCAACAATAACTAAAAAGATAAAACAATCCATTGAATTGAGTAGAACTGAGTAAATTCAAAAGAATTCAAGTAAATCAACAAATATCAAGAAAATTCCAAAGAATTCAAAAAAATTAAAAGAATTCCAAATAAATTAATAAGGAATCAGGGTAATTCCAAATGAATTCAAATGCATTGCAAAAATATTTGAACTCTCTTCCAATCTTTGAAACCTTACGAAATCCCTCACTTTTTATACATAAATAAACACATTTTATCGCCGCCGCTATTCTGCTGGATATACAAATACGTACTTTTTCATTTTTATAAGATGTTTCCACTTCTACTTATCATGTTACCCTTTAAATAGCCTAATCAGGTCACATGGCATGTAATTAGTAAATAAATTAATAAATAAAATCAAGTGATAAAATAAAATCCCTTAGAATATTTTAAATTATCTTAAAAGCTTATAGATACTGTAAAATCGCTCTATGGCTTCCAAAATTCAAGGAAATTCTTTAAAACTCCATGCAAATTCCTTCAATCTCCTTAATATCATTGAAATCCATGGCAATCTTTTGAAATTTTTTATATCATTTAAAAAGCCTTGAAATCTTTTAAAATACCCTAAAATATTTCAAATCTTTAAAATTTTTGACATCCCTTTAAACTTCTCAAAGCTTTTAAAAATTCCTTGGAATGCTTAAAAATACCCTCAAATATTTCAAATCCTTTGAAATCCCTTCAAATTATTGAAATCTATTAAAAATTTCTTCGAACCTTTTTAAATACTCTAAAATCTTTTTTAAAAAATCAAGAAAATTAAAAAATAGGAATATACCTGAATTCAATAATGATTAATCCATGGGTGAATTTATTGTAACAAAATTGAATAAAGTAATTTTTTCATTTAAGCACGTGACTATTAAAAAAGTGACTAAAAGTGATATCTACTACATGAACGAGAAAATGAACAACATACACAATGGCACTGCATTCTTCGACGGCGCGAACTCGTAATCTCGAATTCCAAGCCCACTTCGACTCACAAAACGCGCGCTGCTGAATCCTTAAAGATCCTTCAACCTCACGTAATATTTCTGACTTCTGTTACCTTTTCCCTTCTTTGTTTCGTTTTTTTTAATCCATTTTTTTCAAATCGCAAAGGTACGTGACCCGGTACGTGTAGACGACCAAGCAAGTGAAGGCCCGGATTCCAGCGGGAAAAAGATAAATGGCCGTATTTACGCGAATCCTGGCAAGATGAAATTCCTCTCCAGCTCTCGTTGACTAATTGCGCCACCCTTAGAGCTCCTGTTTCGTGCCGCCTCCTTAGTCGCAGGTCCTCCACTCTTTATACCCGCACCTTCCACCTGACATCCGGCCCATTTCTTGTCTCAAATTACTATAGTTACTTATGTAATCATACACTCCCGCTATTCTGAGATTTTTCTCAGTACCTAGGAACAATATTTTAGCAGGGTGTCTAGCGATTCTTAAGAACAAAATTCAAGGTTTACTACATCCTGCGTAAAAAAAATTTCCTGGATTAAGCATGGGTCAAAAGTAGGTTACAAATATGTAAAGATTTATTAAGGATGGGGCACTTATATATCGTTGGCGTGGCTTAAGCATTGGTTGTGGCCACGTCGCATGCTAAGCTTAAATGATTAACACTAAATTCGACAGTTTCCAGAGTTTAACTTGGATAAAAACAGTATTAGCGAATTCTTCTATGACTGAAACTTAAGTAATTATCTCTTTTTATCATTTCACATAAATTGGCCTAGTTTTAAGGGCTTCTTTGAACCAACATTCATAATTGGTTCCGAACATCAGAAATGTATTCAAATGTTTTTAAATTGATACTTCTTAGTTTAATAACAATAATTGGCGGTCGAAAGTTTGATTTTTAAATACTACACATTTTTTGGTCTTTAGCCAGAAAAACTCCAATTTTGAAAATCCCGTGAGTCGGCCCGAACCTACCCAACGTCACTTCCCGTTTTGTTTGGCACCTGATTGTTTTGTTTCGAATCGAAACAAAACAAGATTCAATAGATTTGACATGATAACTATTTCCAATGTGGTGGGTAAATCCAGTTTTATCCAAAAGTAAATAAAAAAAATCACCACAATTATTCTCTTGCAAAAATCACTGTTACACAGTCTTATCAGAGACAAAAGTTTAGTTAACTTTGGCCTTACTAGCACTCTTCTGCAAATAATTAAAATTAAAAAGAAGAGGAAATTGTACTTGTTAGCGTTGGAAAGGGTAGACGGAGAAAAATGGATTATACGAACTGGATCATAGAATTAAAGAATAATACACCGTATAGAAAAGTATATAAGCGCGCATAATCTAGAATATTTTTCTAATAAATGAAGATGTTACCAAATATAATCTCTTGATGAAAAAATCTTATAATCTTCAGGCATTAAATTGTAACATCTCAGATTTGAAAATACCCAGGCGTCTGTGTAGTCTCAGATGGTACGTCGCATCGTGGCGCGTGTCATATGCATCCGTTTGCATTGAAACAAGTGATAATTAAGTTATAAAATCATTATTCGTGATAAATCACACATGATTCAGACGTAGAAAACGGGTAAGTTTATCTTTCTTTTCATTACAAATAATTGCCACTTAAGCAAGTACAGGAACTTAGCCTCCTTTACTTTCGTTTTTGTCGTCTCATGATAGCTACATTCCTGCTTATTGTGTCTTTAAAAAATTGAAATTTGCTTCCAGTTATACTTCCCAGCTCTTCTATTAATATATATATGTATAGTCAATTGTCCAAAACGATAAATGCCAAATTTTCTGGAACTACGATTTTCGGACAGCAGTCTCCGTTGCACACTCGAGGCCTGACATTGTTCTCCAAGACTTCGAGAAACGAACTATATTCGTGATCGAATTCTCGGCACCACTGAATACAACATCACTGCCAAGGAGAAAGAAAAGGAGGAGAGGTATCAAGACCTTAAAAGGGAGCTGCAAAAGCTGTACCCGAAATATTCGGTACAAGTAATTGTCCTTGTGATAGGTGCTCTTGGAGGTGCGAAACTATCACTGGTTCGTAACCTTAAAGCCATACCAGCCTGCCTTGGGTCGCTTCGTGTCCTCAAAACACACTAGGGTTTCGCCGGCCTATCGTTTTGATTTCATTGTGTCTTGTGACCACCCATCTCACAGTTGTGAGACGTGGCCATGAATGTGATTTACCGCGGTCCTACTGGGAGCCGGTGTCATTTTTTAGATAGCAGTTGCTCCCAGTGAGGCCCTGCGGTGGTTGTTTAACCTTATTTTTTAATTTTATATATATATATATATTTCGATTCCTTTGAAATAGAACTGAAGGGCCTATGACAAAGCCACTGAACGCGTCCTCGGGTTGCGGATAGAGGGTCCCTGTACCAAGGGTTTCTGCTGAATATGGTTACAATAATTAATAACCAGCCGCGGACAATTGTCCAGGGATGGTCCCGAAGGAATAACCCCTAAGCGGAGGCGTGACAACCGTGCCGAAAGCTGAATGGCACCTTGGTGAGGTGTCTTAAATGGTGACTCTGGGATACCGGGCGACCACTCAGAGTATGCAGCCTTATCCTTGCATGCGGGGCTCTACAAGGATCACACTGCGTACAGTCCCACGTTAAAATATATGAACTTAGTAAAGCAACGAAGTGGCGCCATCAAGGGGAGATAGAACAAACTACAGGCCTATTCCGGCGACCCCTCCACCCCACTTCCACCCACCGTACCAATTATAAAATATTTTTTAATTCAAAGTTACGGGAAGAATAATTTACGTAAACAAAACATTTTATGCAATATGAAAAAAACATAAAGTAGCGCATGATAAAAAAATCCAATGAGCTTGTTTTTCATATTATATTAAATGGTTTGTTTGTGCAAATTATTCATCCTATAACTCTAAATCAAAAAATATATAAACAGACACATTAAGCTCAACACTTAAGTATGACTCCGAATAGATCAGTTTTTTTCAATTCATTAATAAAAATAATTTAAATTTAGTTTGAATAGAAAATGTAAATAATTAGGAGACGTGATTCTCAATCGAAGAATGTAAAATTTTATTAATGTTACGCAGGTAACATACCAACATGTCCGCCATGTTCGTATCTTCCGATGTGCTTCCGTTCTTCCCCTTCTAACCTACAGTCATCAACACAGACGCTACCTAGGGGAGATAGAAATCACTAAAACTCGTTCAGATTTCGCCCTAAAGACTGTACCTAGTGTGACACGGATGGACGAACCCTTTCCCTAGCTGCTCGTGGGAACAACAATGACACCGCCAAAACACCCAAAAATTGTAAATGCGGTTCAAAACGATCGAACGTGCAGACCACTCGACAATGGGTCGCCGAACAATGCCGATAATCCTAGAGTTCGGGGTGCTGAAAATAATTTAGATGGAAACACGACGACGAACCGGCGAAACGCCCACATTGAGTGGACGAATCAACTCAAGGATGACTTGCTACACTGCTACGATGCCAGCATTATCCCTGTTCACCGAGGTTTCATGGCGCGTATGCATACTCTGTGGTGCCAAAAAAATCCAGAGCTTCAGCACGTTTCGATTCAATCGTTGCGAAATCAACGTGCCTACCTCTGGAAAAATGGATATGTACGCGGAGCGCTTCCCCAACCACTGCTTGATCAAGCTGAAGCCGAAGATGAGGAAGCGACATTAAGACCAATCGCGGAAAACAGGCACCTTCTGAGAGATGATAACGATTTCAGGACAAGAAGATTTCAGCCCCAAAATCTGGCTGAAATGGATGCTTCCCTTCGTGGAGAAATCTCGCAAGAATCCGACCTCTGGACCATCGATTGCTCAGTTTATGGTGCTGCGAGAGCTTTGGCTGATTGCAATCGAAGGCTCGAACCTACGATGGATCAAAAGACCAAAAGACGCTTACATCAACTGAACAAGAAGATTGGATGGGCCAGACAGAATGTGTCCCGTGTTCAATGTGTGATTGACTACATCACATCTGGTAGTTCAAAGCTGCTGATAATCAAACAGCATATTGTTGACAAAATACGGCTGTTATCTGACGCAAGGAGGAGAATACCGAAGAGGGAGAGATGGATCAGGGAGAATCAACAGTTTCTCGCTGACCCATCTCGCCTGTTCAATGATCACCCTGTTTCTGTCAAAAATCCACCCAAGCCCAACGAGGTAGAGACTTTTTGGAGAGAGGTATACAAGATCCCGAAAACACTATAGTTGAAAGAAAATACTGACAATATCATCCGCTTCAAGGAATTTTGCGACAACCTCATAAA
>CAKNWW010088762.1:0-10750 GCA_932074435.1 Andricus kollari | reverse complement strand
ATTTGGAAAAACTTATATATCAAAATTTAAAAATATCTAGTTCTCATTAAGGAAATGGGAAGCGAATAGTGCTCTCCTAAAAATGGCTGCCTTATGAGAGCAGGGAACTAACCTTTAAACTACACTTGTGGGTGTTAAGGGCATGTGATACTTCTATCGGGTTCAGTTCCCCCCGGTTTTTGTCCACAAAACTTAGAATATTTAAAAAATGAATTCAGATATGCTATGAAATAGAATAACGGACGTCCCCGAACTCTTTTTTTTAAGGGATAATAGCAAAAAAATGTATTCTGCTTAATACCATTTTTCTGTATATGCACTATTTGGAGGTTAGGATCGGTTGTCAAGTCTCTGTCATTCCGATAATTTCGGTATCTGTTGTATCGAGTGGCATATATGGCGTCCTAACGAGCATAAATTAAATTATTTATGAAATCTATTTTTTGGATTGCCTACAAACAAGCTTAGTTCCGGGACATTAGTTACTATATTTTATTACTTGTCCGAAGTTTTCAACCAAAAATATTGTGTAGTTTGGAAGTAAAGCTGCGGGGAGAATTGTAGCACACATAACCTCAAAATACACACATATTGATCAAATTTAACCAAATGAAATTTTTTTTAAATTATTCCACAACATAAGAGTTCGGGGACGTCCGTTAGCATGTTCGCTATCATTCCCCAAATTTTTAAGGCAAAATCTTTATTATTGTAGGAAAAAAGCCGCGGGAAACTAACACTGCTAAAATCGATAATTTTTTGAGTATCACATGCCCTTAAACACCCATGCAAGAACAAGACGTAGACTGACTCTAGCGTGGCAGAGTCGGCCGCTGACGACTAAAAATCCAAATTGGAAATTTTGAATTTTAAAACATATCTTAGCGTAGAGAATTACATTCCACATCTTTTTTTACTTTACAAGAAAGTCGTATCTTTCTTAGTATTTTTACAAATGATAAAAAACTCGTTTTTTTAAGTCAATTTTTAATTCAATTCTTGTCTTTAACTCGTGCTCAAATAAACAGTTTTTGGAATTTCTTCATAAAATTTAGAGGAATCATTCCTTATAGTATTCTTGTTATTACAGTTAGAGATAAAACTTTTGCAGAGACGCATAGGTTCATATCGGAGTCGGAAACGCTCAAATATTTGGTGGGACGAATTATGCCATAGCTTGGAAAATAATTTTTTATATTGTTATAAATAAACATTTAAAGTTTTCTCTGTAAGTGTAAAAACAAGAATAATACAAGGAATGCTACCTCTAAATTTTATAGAGAATTTCCAAAAACGGTGGATTTAAACACGAGCTAGACAAAAATTTAATTAAAAATTCCGGAAAACTTATTTTAGAAACTTCAAAGACTTCCGATTTTTTGTAATGTCAAAACAATCAATTGTCGGCTTACAACAATCACTCACAGTGTCTGGGGTATGAAACACCACATGTATAGTCTATGTTACTTTCTTGAAGTTAGAATTGAAATTAAAATTTAAAAAAGGCAGTTTTTAGAAACTTAAGACATCATGTTACCATTTCAATATCGGCTGTACCCAACTATTTAAATTTCTTAATTCAAACCTTCAAAACTAAACAATTTATTATCTGATGTATTATTCACAAAAGAATGTCCAAATTCGAATTAATTTGAAATTGTAAAAGATTGAAATCTTCGTTGGTGTATACTCAAAAGTCGAGTGGTCGACCCCCAGATTCAAGTATCAAGACTTTCAATTTGAAATTGTAACAATTTTGAATTTTTTTTCAACCATTAATCAAACTGTCTCATTTATAATCCAGGCCAATTTTGCTATTGACAAGACACCCTTGACAAGCATTTGAAAGAAATTTTTTTTTTGCCCAGCCTTGTGAGGTTGTATCTTTGACCACCGAGTATTCTAGCATCGCTCGACGTCTTACCAACAATTTACTCTAATCTCTATTGTGCACAGTGACGTGGCAGTCATCAAGACACATTTTTGGAAATAGATACACGTATGCAGAGATGTATGTTTAAATATAATAATAATTAAAATTAAATAAACTATAAACGTGAATAAATCTAAGAGTACACTCGGTTAAGGTGACGCATTTACCTTGGGCCCAGGCACCACCTTGCTTACGGACAGAGAGAAAGGCCAGACACACGGCGCTTGGTCGGGTCGAACTGATCAGTGTGGCGCAGTCGCGGATGGTTCGAATTCGGCCCACGTGTGGGAGGGTCGCCGTGTATGCCCTCATGACCCGGCCGCTGCCAGAACTTACTAGACAGCTAGGTTGGTGATGGTACTGGTAGTGGCAGTCGTCACAGTCGTAGTCGACGTAGGCGCATTTTATTGGCTTTTTTCAAGGTTTAAACTCCAGTAGCATTGGTAGAATTAGTCAAGTTGGAGCTACTGGAAAAAAACTGGAAGTTGAAGGAGAGTTGATGGATCGAGCGGAAAATCTTGATGGATCAAGGATGGTTGATAAATGAGGAATAGTTTATCAATCAGGAATTCTTGATAAATCGGAAATTGGCGGTCGCAGACGAGTTTCCACTGACTGTGTGTTAACGATCTATCTCCGGATTATCTCTGAGTATCGGCGCGTTTCGCTGGATAGGTGGGTAGGTAGGTGGTAGGTGTACCCAGTGCCTCGAGGCTCTCTCTCTCACCCGGACACCTCAGAAACCAACCTGGTGCCACTTGACCTCAAGGCGGGCCCATCGCGTGCATCGTCATCTCTTTATCATCGTACATCGTCAGTCTATTGGCCCTACCGGTCGCCCCTCCACGGCGAAGAGGACATGGCTCTTCGGAAAGAACATCAATTTTATTGTTTTTCTCAATTCCTTGCCGAACGTAAAGAAAATTAAAAATTCAAAAACAACCTTGCTAAACTCACTGCCGATAGAATCGGACAGACTACTCCTCAATATGCAACCAATGCGAAAAGGTAACGATTGACAATGTAAATTGATCAAGTAAGGCTTGGTTCTGCTCAATATTCTATTCTGCTCGCTAAATTCCCTTCTAGCCTCATCTCATCACATCTTCTTTGCGTCCTGGTTATATTTCCCACAGTGACTTCCACAGTATCTTCGGTAGTTGGAAACCCATCAGGAACTCGGTCTGGAGCCCCTGGATTTTCTGCATACGATTCTGGATTCTCTTTGGTTCTTTTGCAATTCCACTTTCAATGCCTTCAAAGCCCGGGGTCCTATTTGCTTTCTCATATTAGTCTGTCTGAATTGGACGAGCGTATTTTCTATTGCCAGAGACTTACTTGATCAAAATGTACATCTCAAGACTGGAAAGAGTCGTTACTTTGCGACTAAATAAACTCAAAGGAAAGAAAAGACCCAATGGAAATGACTCGAAATAAGAATGATACCCAGAAGCTTCTGCTCGACTGGAAAAATTAACTCGTTGCTATTCGAACTTGAGCTCGACATTAAACTGTTTGATCTAAGCTCAAGTAATTAAAATTGAGAAAGAAACTTTGAAAGATGGCTTTATGAAGAAAGCAGTCGTATTACCTGCCAGCTGACCCTGCTCGAGAGATTTTCCACTGTGAGGCGGTATTCGGTCCTGGTTGGCGGTCCATATCTAAAAGAAATGCAAGGTCCATTAAAGTAAATTGTTAAGTATCTAAGTGCAGGTTTGTCTTGGACCTGACTTCAGATTAAAGAGCAAAAGAAAGAAAAAGGAAATTTAACAAAGGAAAAGAAATCATGATAATTTAATATTTTGATAGAAAAGAGTTTTAATTGAATAATATTGATATTGATAATAAGAAAGACTGACTTGAATTAAAGAATATTAATTTGTAGTTTAAACATTAGATGTATATACCTGGGCAATGATTGCTTGTAGCTAGATGCAGTCCTCGTGTTTCTGTTCACACTATCTCTGCAAAAAGGGATCTTATGTGAACAGAAATAACGGATTGTAGAAAAAAAAACCTTCAGCAAATAACTACTGTACTGCACTCATTGCTCAGGCACACAATCAATCACCTGTTCCAATCGAATCAAATCTACTGAAAATGCAGCAATAGCGTACCTGTCGTGCCGCATATCGTCTCGGCTGTAACAAACATAACACCACACATCTATTAGTCGCCTATCACATCTCTCCACCTCTCTCGACTAGCAGCAGATTAACTTAAGAGAAAACTAAAGAAATTTTGCATGGGATCGAACTGGGCAATGGGCTAAGGGTTTGAATTTAAATTATCTTTTTTTAAACTAGATTCTATTATGTATGATTCTATCCACTAATTGACTCTTAGCTCAGACTTACTCAGGAGAGTAGTCAAATCCAAGACAAACAATTTACAAATCTCATAATTACCCAATACATCTTTTAACTTCAACTTTAAAAATAAATTGTCGGCTCAAAGCGCTATCACTTTTTACGTTATAATCGGAAGCTCATCAAGATTATAAAAACAAGAGATTATTTACAGAAGGACCTCACAGGAAATTGGAAACTCGTTACAAAAAGGAAATATTTTTATGAATATAAAAGGTCATAAAAGAAAGTTGTCTGTAATAATTTCTTATAAATGATTTTAAAAAGTACGATCTGTTTTAAGACTTTTCAGTGTGGCCACTAACATACAAGAAAAAAATCCGGCTAATTTATCATTGGAATCATTCAAAATTGAACAATTCTGAGCTTTGCTTAAAATTGAACACTTCTTGAATTATAAACTCCGAAATTTAAAAAATCTTATACTGGATCCTCTTATTATCAACATTACTGAATTTCGAACATTACGGATTTTCAGTTATTCAAGCCTTCAAAACTGCAGAAAAAATGTATTAATTTATAAATTAACGATGAAAAATTGAGACTGAAGAATGACAATTTTTAAAAGAAAAGGACTTTAAAATAACACATTGTAAATTTAACGATTTCATACTTGAAAATGTTACAAATTGACATTTGAAATAATTGGCAAGATTTAGCAAACAAAATGTTTTCAAATTCCCGGTATTTCGCGGTCACTCTGCTTTTAATCCTTTACCTTTCTGACTGAAAAATGATAAAATAGAGAAAATGGGTCAGAAATACAATACAGGAAATGGGTACCATGTGAGGTCTGCAGAGAGCTAAAAATATTAATAAAAGGAATCACAGCTGACCTCTTGTTTTTAGAACCATCGATAGTTTTCTTCCCTGGATCGGCGATGTGCGAATATCTGTTAATTTGCAAAAGTTATTACCCACACTTATAAATATTACAGATGAGCACAATAAATCAAGAGAATAATGGAAGAAATGACTTTTTTTTTTTTTTTTTTTTTTTTTGGAAAATCGCACATCCCGACTTGAATGGCTGCAGGGGAGGAGGGGATAATGATCGCTCTGATAAAATAAAAAAAAGGATAGCGTGTCTTACGCAGATCGCCTCGAGTCCCCATAACCACCACGGGAGTCACCATAGCGCCACTGGTCACTACCCCTAGGTGTACCCCGGGCCCTCTCTACAGTAATTCTGTAACAAGACACATTGGATATGCTTACTTGTCTCTCCAGGAGCGTGAGCGTCCGTAGCCACGGTCGCCTCGCCTCCCTGAAACACCCCGTGCTATCTCCACCGCCACTCTGAAACACACCCAACAAAACCCCGCCTAAGTCCTCGACTAATTCTTACTCTAAGTGCCGTTTTCTTCCTTCCTTCTTTTTCTTTCCTCAGCCTCCGCTCGTCATCCTTTCAATTATCATCGGATTTTCTCAAGTCTTTACTCAGTCCAGCCTCTAAGGCGTAGTCTCCTTTCACGTTTCTCTGCCTCTCCTAAACTTTTTTTTTAGCTGCTCTCGTTTGCAACTTACTACCAATTTCGAGTATATTTTCTTTTTTCTTTTTTACTCACGCCAAGCTTTTTCTTCAGAGGAAAGAGTCACCTTACGTAATTACTAATGCAAACTAATTACTTTCTTATCCCATTCCAATCAAAACAATTTAGATACACAATCACAATTTTATTTGTAGATAGTGTTAATATAGAGTATTTGTAATCAGACTGTCGATTTCCTATCATTTATTAGACAATCTTGGTTTCTTTAGGTTAAATTTTTTTTAAGTTCTGGTATGTCAATAAAAAAAAAATCCTATCCTTGAACAAAGTGATTAAAATCCATTAAATTTAATCCTTTAACTTACATTTATAATGTTTTTCACAAATTATTCTTTATTACAATTAACAAATAAAATCCTATTTCTGAGTAAATAAAAATTTCCAGTTTCCCCAGCCCGAAACATCCTGAATTACAAAACCAATTTCAATTTCATTACATATTTTCGTTTACTTTCGCTTTGCAACTTTTATCTTCAATTTTGCGATCATTAAGACATTCATTTTTGAAAAGGTAAATAATTTTGATTATGTTTAAAATCCCGACGGGTTCGCATAGCTTCTCCTGCAATTTTTGTATTAGTGTTATTAGAAAACTTTTACGTCTTTTCAGAGAGCAGATTCAAATCACTTTCTGAAATAATATTTTTGATAAGTTTTAGAAAAATGTTCAGTTTAAAGCTGGAATGAAATCTGCTCTCTACAAAAACATCTATTAAATATCAGAGCTCACAGCCTTTCACATTCCAATTAGAAAAATAATTATTTTTTTCAACTTTAGGACAGATGAAGAACAGGAATAAATTAATTTTTAAACTATGCCTATTAAAGAAATGCACCTGATTAAAAAAAATTACGTTTTACATAATCATTAAATATTCCTTTTATCCCTTAAGGTTAACAATAGGCAACTTTGCTCTGAACTCTGAAATATAAAACAGAGTACTGTAGACTCTCTTATTTGGCAAAAAAAAACTCCAGGATGCCGGGATCGTGCAATACAAAAATTGTGCAAAAACACTAGCCTTTCTAATCTTTCTTTCAACATGTGTTTCAACGCACCTTTTCCATGCCTTAAAGGAACAAGCAATTGTATTAAAAGGGCTTGCAACAATAGGAGAGTCTACTTCACTTTAAGCAATGTAACTCCCAAAATTGTTAAAAAGCCTTAAGCTAACAATTTTCATTAACACAAACAGGATTAATTTTACATTGAAAAATTCCCAAAATATTTTTTGTGGTCCTCCAAACTTGTGAAATTCTTTTCATTATTATTTGGAGATACCATAAAAAATATGTCTGGGCAATTAAACATTAAGACACATCAAAAATATTAAATATCTCTTCTATTTTCTACGAATTCTTCAAATCAACTTCAAACGATTTTATTATAAGGAAGTTTCCAATCCGAAATAGATTTATACGTTTAAAAACTACAACATTAATTTAAATGGGTTTTCATTTTTGTTCAAGATACGATAAATGCAATGGTTTAAGGCAACTCATTCCGCCTAATTCGATATGATCCTCACTAAACCTTGATCTCTTTCAAAATCGAAGTTCAGAAATGGGATCATAAGGAAGTTGCGAAAAAGCTCGGATCTCTAATGAAAGTATCCTCTTTAAAAATCAACAACTTCCAAAAGAAAAATAAATGAAGTTTCCGGTGTATGTTTCAATTACTTCCAATCGGGGGAATTGATGGAAGTAGTTCAAAATGGCGGTAAGTCACAGCGCACTCTCAGGTCAATGTACTATACAAGACCGTCTTAATGCATAATTTACGGAGGCAGACTATGTCTACAGATTTCAGGGATTTGAGTAAATGAAGCTCTAGTACAATGTATTTTCCCAATAATTCTGAATCATTCCACTTATTTCATTTCACTTACTTTTCAATCTTTAATACCTTCAAAATCTATTAGTTTAATACACTATATAAATATTACAATTAATAAATAATATTTGAATTCTTTACATTATGTTATAATTTATTCAACTCGAATTAAAAACTCCATTATAAATTATGTACAGAATTATTACGAAAAACACCTTGGAAAGCTTCAAGACATTGCTAAGTGAAATATAACTTTTTTATAACAGGCAACAAAACTATTCGCAAATCATTCTATCGAAATATCCTTGAGATAAGCTGTTTGCAACACATGTATGAAAAATACGAAGTTTGTATGATAGATAAACTGTACAGTAGGAAACATAAAATGTATTCGTGAATTGAAGAAAATGGAAAGAAGTTGATGTAAAATTACAAAATTCACTGAACAATGTCTTCAAAAAAATTAAAAATAAATCAAGAGACCAATATAGTTTGTATCAATGTTAGTACTTTTATACTTCCAGATCTTTGACTTGTGGTACTTTAAAATATAAATAAAACATAAATTGTGTACCTATTTCGATTTAAAATTTATCTTTGAAAATGTGATACAATATTTAATCCAAGATACCAAATTAATACGAACATTTCGTCACGAGATTTTAGAAATTCCTTTAATTCTTTCACCAGTAGCATGCTAACCTAATCTGGCTAATACATATAGCTATTTTCGAAATAGGCAAAAAAAAAAAAAAAAATTTGTTACACTTAGCATTTGAAAAAAGTACGCTTTCGGAATTCTTTTTAAAAATGACGTTCATGCAAAGACTGAGAAAAAGATCTTGGTTGTTTCCGACGTTAGAATGTGAGTTTGAAAAAGAGAGTTCTACTATCAACCACAATAAAGATCTTTTAGTTGGTTGTTAGATAAAAAATCTCTACAACCGCATACCTCTCGCCAAGAAGTTCCTTTCCATTAAGCTCATAAACTGCATCATCCGCGTCTCTGTAGTCGTCAAATTCCTGTGGAAAGATAAATTTGATTTAAAATATGCCTCCAGTGAGGTCAAGAACTTCTACTAAGCAGCAACATTCTTTTTTTTTTCGGCCATGTCTTCACAAAGGAACAAGAGTTATTTTCAGGGCGAATCATTTCTGATTTGAAAAGGATGATTAATTTGAAATAAAGTTCAGATTTCGGTAAAAGGAAATTATAAGCGATTTTTATTTACCCACCTTCGGGATAGAAGAAACCAATAAGTAGTATTGAGCTTAAGTTTACAAATTATATAGATAAAACTTACAATAACGTAACTAAACTGGTGTTTTAATCCTTTGCGGCGCGTTTAGTGAATTTTTGTCTGTAGAGGAACCTTATTAAACATTAATTTTATATTTAATTAAAAAAAAAAAAGCAAATGATAAATATCCTGACAAAAATCAAATTTTGAACGAATATTAAAGATTTCTCTTTTTTTGTTTATAATTTTGATCACCGCTGCGCCAGAAAGGTTTAAGTGTCTCGTGTAATCCTGATTGCTTCGTTTGACTAACAGAACTTACAAATTCTCGTAGAATAACGACGTTCGTCTAAGCAGCCATAGTACCATTGTGCAGGGTTCAGGGGTTTTCAGATCATGAGCGTGTGCCTACTTTTTTTTACTACAAAACGTTTCACCCCCTTTCATCAGAAGGAAAATAACAAAATAGGTTCTTGAGTTGTAAAAATAAAATGGAATCCCTTACGAAAAACGCGAGCTTTTATTGTAAAAGAAAATATTAATGACTTTAGACCCAGTAGTGACTTTACTGTTTCGATCTAAGGGAGCGAAACGAAATGCAAAGTTCTCTTTGGACTGAGTACGGATACTTACAACAAAGCCATAACCGTTCTTGATGAGGACATCGCGAAATCGACCGTAGCCTCTGAAAAATCTCTCAAGGTCTCTTTCCCTGGTGCCGTATGGAAGCCCACCGACATAGACCCTTGTCCCTACCATACTGTAAAAAAAACAATTGATTCACATTAGACTTACCACAAAGGCAAATCCATTCTTCATAGCAACCTCCTTGATTCTACCATATTTCCGGAAGAACTTCTCAAGGTCGCGCTCTCGCACCCGGTATGTTAATCCACCAACGAATACTCGGGTGCTCATTCTTAAAGGAAAATATAAAAACACCATACATAACAGGCTTCCTTGGGAACCTGCCGTTTATGTACATTACATAACATAAAATATATCGGTAGGTTATTCTATAAAGTTGCAGTGCGGCATCACGATTGATTTTAACCAAGTCCTCATTTTCAAATGCGATGTTAAAAAGCAAGAGTAGTTTACTTTTGAAGTAGGTGATTGGAAGTATTGTTTATATTAGTTATATGTGGCATTTATACTAAACGCTGAAGAATTTGTTTAAGGTTATATATTACTTAATCGATTTCTACCATACCAACAGATGTTCGCAACAGCTCACGCCCACACGAAATGACATGAGTTTAAAATTTGGGAAATTAAATAAAAATTACTAAAGAACGTTTTTGCAGTCCTGAATTTGTATAATTACAGAAAAATTATTTTTGATTTTTTTTTGTAATTATACAAATGTCGGACCAGACAAACGTTCCATATTGCCTTTTATTGATTTTCACAATTTTTCAACAAGATATCTCATTCCGTGTGGATGTGAGTTGTTGGGAATAAAATGTCGGCAAGATAGAGATCGGTAAGTATTACATGACCTTAAAGATCTTTTATATTTGTGGCTTTAATGAGTGTCCATACGGAAATAGATAAAAATAGGTATACAAACATTTATTAAAAAATGTAATCAACTTACTGAGAGTAAAGGTTTATAAAGTTTAGAATAAGAACAAAAATAAAGAAATTTAGCTATTTTCAGCAATTTTTAATTTCTAAATCTAATCATATGTGACCGTCCGCGAAAAAAGGGATCTAACGCGCGGTAGCTTCATTTTACAGGATGAGCGATTCAAGTTTTTTAGATATAGGAATAATATTTGTTATTATAAAAGAACAAATAAAAACTTATCAATTGA
>CAKNWW010088758.1:0-12068 GCA_932074435.1 Andricus kollari | reverse complement strand
CAAAAGAAAAAAGATACCTTCAGATTTAGTGCGGTTGCGGCCTAATTAAAAAAAATTTAGATACTCAACTATAATAATACTCATTTTTATTTGAACTTATTTATCGCATAATTTTATTAAATTACTTTGGTTTTATTTAGAAATGTGATTTTCAGAATAAGGCACAGAATAATGTCACATTAATTATGTGCATTATAGAATAGAGAAAAACTACAATTCTACCATCCCAAACTGAACGGAATCAAATCTGACGTGATCAACAGTCTTTAAACTTTTATTTTACACGTGAAAAATGAATTTTATTGTGAAATAGTAAATGAAAACTTGGTTTCAACCACAACTAAAACCTAACTATTTTTTTAGCACTTTCATAGCCTTATTAAAATTGGTGCGTTTAGTTTTTAAAATTAAAACTGACCTCGTACTGTTCCTTTTTGTCAGACTTTTAAAGTTGTAGCCTTTTAGCGAATGATTAACTCGAAGGGAGAAAAATATATAAATGTTTGCATTGGTAGCAAGCCTTTTTTTTACTGAAATATAGTTTCCAAAAAAGCGCAACAGTTTGCTATTTTGAATTTTGGTTTTAAAAGAGGTAATGACTAAGTTAAAGTTTGCTAAATATTTAAAAATTCAATTTTTAGAGGGATGAGTTATTCATCCGCGAAAATTAAATAAAATTAATTAATGTCGAATTTCAGAAAAAAAAGTTTGTATTTCAGCTTAAAAATTAAAAAAGGGCTGTAGCTATGAAAAATCAGACCAAAAAGGAGCTTACGAGGTATTTTTTAATTTAATAAAACCAAACACAGCGTTTTTAATGAGGCTATAAAAGTGCTGAAAACTAGTTATGTTTTAGTTATTGTTAAAACACAATTTTTGTTAAATATTTTCCAATAAAATTCCTTTTGCAGTTTAAAGACTGTTGAATACGGTTGACTTGATTCATTAAAATTTTATATTCCAGAATTCAAGTTTTTCTCTTTTGCATAATGCATATAAATATGACATTTTGCTGTAACTGCATTTCATAAATTAAATTTCTAAATAAAAATAAAGTCATTTCTTAAATGTATGTGATAAATAAGTTGGAAAAACGATTCGGCTAAATAAAATAGAATAGTATAAAATAAATAGTATTTACGCCCGAATTTAGCAATTAAATTTCATATAATCTTGTAAATGCAAACCGATAATATAAATGTATGTAATTGAATCGATATTTATGAATAGATAACTGTTTCTATTTACATCACAGGCCTCCTTTTGTGTGAACGTTAATCACTTTTAGTCATTTTTACGTTCAAAATTAGTCAATTTTAGTCACTTTTTAGCCTAAATTAGGCACTTCTACTTTCTTTAAGTGCATTAGTCTGTGGCAGCCCTGGAAATTTTACTATTATCCTCAAACTCACTATACCATATAATAAATTGAAATAATTTGGTTAAACTTTACATTAAGTCTATTATTTTTGGTCTGAAAACATGCTCCTCTTTCATGAAACCATTTTTTCTGCTTAGATATGAAAGGAGGCTACTGTTTTTAACAAATTTATAGTAAATGTGTTACTGTATTTTTGTATGCCGTGTATGAATTTAAATTTAACACTTCATGCAATATAGTATTAAAATTCAACTGTACTTATATACTTAATATCCGGGTGAAAATTAGTTTGTAATATGCGGATGTGCGCCATGAAAAGCCGCACATACCGAGATCGCATTCCGCTTTGCATATATGTATAGAAATTATCGATTCTGACCTCGAATTCTAATCAGTACTTAATACTTATACTCACAAGAAGGCGATTGGCTGATTGACATTTAAGTAATAAAGCTAAATTAAGAAACCTGAGAATCTTAACTTGTATTATCGCTTTCTTTTTTCCTTTTGGGTTAAAAATTAACTACGCGAGAGGAGAAATAAATCATATACTATTTAGAAGTCGCTCATCGGAAATTTGCCTGTTTTCACAAAAAATCCACTTTTCTCGAAAACGGCACATTATAATGCAAAATTATGTAGAACATAAAAGATACGGCTTATTAAAATGAGTATTTTTATTCCACTCACTGGGATATCTTCAATACAAATGAAAGTTATTTTTAGGTTCTTAACAAACATTTCGTATAAACGTGTAAAATTAATATTTTTTAGAAATTGGTTTATTTGAATTATTTTGTTAGGAATATGAAAATAATTTAAATGTGCATTATTATTATGTTGGCCCACCTTCCACGCACAGGTACTCATGACCTGGGACTTCACTACTAAACATGGTCGGGAAACGCGGCAAGTGAATAGTAGATTCGTTGTTTCAGAACTCTATATTCTGCTTGCGCATTCGTCATAATAAGCAAATATACACACTGGAGAGACTGTCTATAGGGATCTGACAATTGAACCGCCGCATGCGATAAGGGTTATACAATTTTTCTGCACCATTCGCTTGGCCCCTCAGCGACTTTTTTAAAAATTAAAATTTTTCAAACATATATCCTTATAGGAAACTTAATTGCGCATCTTTTTTTCCTCTTGTAAAAAGTTGTCACTTCTGCTGTTTCCACAATAAATGCAAAAAACACATTCTTTGAGAAACGACGATTTTCAGTATTTTTTCACTTCAACTCGCTCTAAATCCCAGAGTTTTCGATTTTTTACTTTAAAATTTTAGGAATTACTCATTAGACTATTATTAAAGTGGTAGTAAAAATAAAATTTAACATTTATGTGTATTAAAAAAAGTTAATAATTTTTTTCTGAACAATTTTGTAAACATCATTTGAATATTTTCAATCGCAAAGTCTATCGACGTACCTTTCAGGTACAATAAACTTCTAGCGAATGAAATGCTCACTAGGGTCCACATAAGTTTTCTGAAAAATTTTACTTTCATTGGTCCAGCTGCTATAAGGATCCAACATTCATCCTGGAAAGCCCGATTATAGGGTTCCAACATTCATCCTGGAGAGCCCATTATAAGGATCCAACATTCATACTGGAGAGCCCATTATGGGGATCCAACATTCATACTGGAGAACCCATTTATTACGGAGCCATCTTTCTTACAAACGCTAGTTCCAATGCCAACGGCTGAGACCAATAATTCAAAATATTAATTTTATTATATTAGACGGCGAGAGACAAACACAACTTTACGCACACGCACACGAGCATGCACATACAGGGTGACCTATTTTAATCTATAATTCCAAATATCTTCTAAACTACCCCATCTACATAAAAAACGGTTCATGCAAAAGTTAACCAGGACATAGGGGGCCATTCAACTGTACGATTGATTTTGACCGTCAGGTCTATTTTCAAGGTCAATACGATTTTTTTAAATGGAAACCCCTATTTTGGACTGCAGATTTGCATAGAGCGGAACATTTTACGTCAAAAACGTACTATGGAAATCTTGTTTTTGTGACCTTGGTGAGGTCAAAAATCAAGGTCAAATGTCCGAAAAACGATCAGATGCCCTTTTGATGAATTTACGTGGTTTTCTGGATAAAGAAAATGTTTAAGATGCTTTAAAATATCGATAAAATGTAAAAGTGTGAACCACCTTGACCACCTTGTCAGCCTCAACTTTCGGTTCAATTTTCAAGGTCATTTAAAGGTCAAGACGAGTTTTTAAAAATAGAAACCCCTATTTTAGACTGTGGACACGTTAAGAACAAGAAATTGTACGTGAAAATTGGTATTTTAAAATCTTTAATTTTGACCTGTAGAAGGTCATATCAAGGTCAATTATTTAAAAAGCTCTTAGAAGCTTTTTTTAATTTACTGTTTTTCTGAGCAATCTCAACGTTGAAGTGTATTCTAGTGTATTTTCAAGGTTCATGGAGGTCTACGTCATTTTTTTAAATAAAAATGTTGCAAAAAATGGAAGCACCTTGACCTTACTTTAAGCGTTACCCGGAAACAACGACGTGGCCGTAGTAAGTTCTGTTTCCTTTGGGGCGCTTGATTATCGTGAGTCCTCTTGCCTCTCACGTTTGAGGTGCTTGATTATCTTGAGTCCCCTTGCCTAAAATAGGGATTTCTATTTAAAAATTCGCCTTGACCTTCAAATGACCTTGAAAATTGACCTGAAGGTCGAGGCTGACAAGGTGGTCAAGGTGTTTCACACTTTTACATTTTAGCGACTTTTTTAAAGCATCTTAAACGTTTGCTTTACCCAAAAATCCACGTAAATTGAGAAAAAGGGCATCTGATCGTTTTTTGGACATTTGACCTTGATTTTTGTCCTCTCCAAGGACACACAGTAAATATCGCTAAGAAGGAACGCTGAAGGGAGTATTTACTATTTAGAAATAGACTCCAGGACTCTGAATCGATTTGATGGTAAAACTCCAGAATTCTAGATGGTCGCGCGTCGCGTTGGCACGATTTGTTATTTAATATTTAGAAAAGTGAAATATGTTGACGATAAAAAGAGTGAGCTATGGCACCCAGACAAAGTGGGTGAAAATCGTATAGGGGAGACCGGGGCTAGTTGGGACAACTACGACTCCAGAATTTTTCGCGTCTTTCTAGTAACTTTTTCAGAATCGTTCTATGCTTGCTGTTGAAGTGCATATCCTTGGCTATTGATGTGAATTTTTTGGGGGCATAATATTCATTATATAAATTTTGGCGAGTGTATAACTGAGGTCATGTCTTGTGTCCCAACCTGCCCCGTATACGGGGCAGGTTGGGACCAATAAAACAATGTCAATTTAGAAAATCTGTAGTTGTTTTTAAAAAGGAAGAAAGTTGGAGCAATCACTTTTGAAGACATTTGACTTATTTTTTTAATTTCCCAGTTGTGTTCAAGTACGAAGAAAGCTTATCGAGTCACTTTATATCATTTTCAGATTTCATCTTTCTACATCTTCGGTGTAGACTGGAAAAATTCCAAGTTTAAGCAAAAGTTTAAGCAATAACATAAACCCACAAGCTGTGACTAGCACTACTCTAAATACGTTAAATCGTTAAATCCTCCCAACTTGCCCCGCTATAATCTGTCACAACCTACCCCGACAGCATTTTTGGTAAACAACATTTGGAAAAAATTCCAAAATTTAAGGTTAGAAAAAATTATCCAACGAATTCTCGCAGCTGTTGATATGCTCTATTCATGTTCATATTCCTTTTAAAAATAAAAAATATATTCGAGGACGATTTAACGAAAAAACCAACAAAATAAAAAGTTACTCACCACTCTTGAAAATACATATTCGGCAATATTTTATGTGAAACGCAATATTTTAACATTAAAATACACTGGTATATTACGTATCGGGAGCTTCGACCACTGTAAAACATATTGCGCGATATGTTCAATATTAGTATTAAAATTTGCTTTGTCCCAACTAGCCCCGTGTCCCAACTAGCCCCGGTTTCCCCTATGAATCAGAATTGGGATACGAAGAATTCCTAGACGCCAGATAAGTATATAATTGTAAATACATAATAATTATTATGAACATGTCCATGATGCTTTTGAATCTCTTTGTACGATTTAAAAAACTCATGTGGATTATTCCTTTTAAAATTGGTAATATTTGTATGCAAGGTAAATAATCCGAAAGCGTATTGAGAACAATTTTCCAAGCATTTCTTTATCAATTTTAAATGGAATAATCCACACAAGTTTTTAAATCGTACAAAAATATTCAAAAGCATCATGTGTATGTTCATTATTATTATATACAATTATATTTACTGGCGTCTATGAATTCTTCGTATCCCAATTCTGATTCATATACAATTTTCACGAACTTTGTCTGGTTGCCATAGCACACTCTTTTTATCATCGACATATTTCGTTTTTATAAATATTAAATAACAAATCGCACCGGAGCGACTCGCGACCATCCAGAATTCTGGATTCTAGAATTTTCGTGTTTTCGAGCTCGCAGTTTCGCATGCGGTGACTTGCGGCCATGATGTGGTGAACAACTCCGAAGAGAGTGTTTGCAAGTTTGCTGCGAACGCAGCTCCGAACGTAAACTCCGTACGAAGTCTCGCCACAGCTCTTTAACTCCGAATTGAGCATGGGTTAAGATTTTGTTTCTATGCGGAGCGAATTAATTATAATATTCACTCTGAATGTACTTCAAAACATTTTATTCACTCTATTTTACCCTGGAGTAAAATATACGGAGTTGAATGTATTCGATACTGAGTCGATTTTATACTCCGAGAAATTGTGCACTCAACTCCACTAGCTATTTACTCCGCAAATTTTTAACAGTGTAAACCTTTATGTCGTCCATTTTTCAGGAGGCGAGATAGTTGAGACTCAGCCACTCCCACCTCAATTTTGAACCCATAGGACCTGTTGTTGAGTGTCCAACTTGGCGGGTTCAATGCTAAACATAATCATAGTGGACTGACAGAATCACCTTGGAAGATTCCTCGTTTAATGGGCAAGGACCGGGTATTCTTTATTATCCCACGACTAACACATTTATTATTTCTGCACCATGTGAGCATAGCGTGATCCAGAAATTGGATGACGCGCGAACAGAGCTTAATGTCTCAAGGACCTCAAGTAAATAATCGTGGGATATTGAGGAAAACGCCTGTTGGTAGCCAATGTAGGCC
Source organism: Andricus kollari (assembly GCA_932074435.1). NCBI lineage: Eukaryota > Metazoa > Arthropoda > Insecta > Hymenoptera > Cynipidae > Andricus > Andricus kollari. The sequence goes on along the minus strand of CAKNWW010088758.1, from coordinate 5,470 downwards.
ACGTGCAAATCTCGTTGGTAGTGTTTCGCATGCAACACATAAAAGAGGGCAAGAGATATCTGGGTTCTCCAAGACATTTTGAAGGGGTTCAGCAAGGGCGGGGTTCAGAACCTGTAGGTATTTGTACCAGAAGCTGTGTACCCCATTAACACCCGGCGCTTTTCAGTTCTTAGCCCTCGTCTTTGGGATACGTGTTACATCGGAGGCTGAGATGGAGAGATTATTCATCCCAGGCAACTGTGCAACTCTGTCATTTTCTAGACTTTTTCTTCGTGTCCAGTTGACTTGACCTATGAGTACCCCAGATTCTCGACCAATATCTGGACATTTTCTGGGCCCCAGGTGGTTCACAATAATTTCGAGTCGTGTTTTTGCCATCTGCAAGTCTGCGATAGAAACGTTTTTGTCTGCCAAAAAAGGCATATTGTCATTCACGATGAAAAGCATCTTTAAATTAGTTAAGAGAAATAGTGAAAAATTTAAATATAGGTATGGTTTTCCTTCACAAGTTTATAATTCCATTCAGTTGAAAATATGTGCATCTTAAATCTTTTGTTTTATGGTTTATTTAAATGTGCTAAGTACTAGAGAAAATTCATAAGAGAGTACTGGAAATTAGGAGAAAGAATGGTCCGTGAAAAGAGAGTGAGAATAGAAATGAATGAGCCTGCTCTAAATATAAGCCACCTTTCATACACCGAGCATCTTTCTTCATTTTCTCTCTTAGAGGCCGGGGCGTTGCCTGTCTGCTTGTCCGACTGTCGTCGAAAGCATGTCTATAAGCGCCACCTTAATTTTAAACTTGACTTCCTAGAAAGCATAATTTCTAAATGCATAGGAAAAGTCAAATTGGCGGAATACTGCTTTTTTGTTGTCGACTTCTCTACCGGATATCAGAGCCTATAATTTATTGTTTGATGCTTTTCGGTTCGAGTGAAGATTTGTTTCAAACTCTCGTCTCGACTCTGGCAGAAGCTATATCTAATTTCTAACTCGCTGATGTCCGTAACAATTTACTGCATTTCTTCATCCAAGAAACTTATGCATATTCGTTTTACGAGTGCTGAGATTGACGTCTCCATTCAATATGAGTCTATTTGCTGATAGCGCCTTGTATGGGATACAGCGGATAGTATCAAACACGGAGCAGACAGACTTATGTGGAATGGAAGCGTTCATATATATAGTCTTTTATTAACATTATTACTTTCATTTTTATAAGAAAGGGTTATTCACATTCATGTTGTTATAGAAGAAATAATAAAAATAGTTTACTTCAATTAAAAAGTCTATGTCGACGTGCCCAAATGATAAGATTCTATCTCGGAGTGTGAGAATTGAAAGGCTCTATTTCGGAGCGTATAAAGAGAATGGTCTTGTAAAGGGCGCTGATGAGCCGTACAATTTACATATCAATTTGCATATTTTTAGATGTTTCCACCGAGATAGAACCTTGCCATTGGGAATTCCGAGATAGAATCTTTCAATACTCACATACCGACATAGAATCTTGTCACTTGGATATGTCGACGTGGGAAGTACTTTTAAACATAACTAATGTAATTAAAAAAAATATATATATATATATATATATATAAATATAATTTAAAAAAAGGTAAAACAACCACCTCAGGGTCCCACTGGCCACGTCTCACGTCCATGAGATGGGTATATATATATATATATATATATATATACATACAGGGTGTTTTTTTAACCTGAGACATCGAAATATCTCAAGAAATACGCATCCTATGAAAAAATATCCTTTGTATATATACGTAGAATGGTTTTTAAACATTTTTGAAACAAAAAGTTAATTTACGTAATTGTCTAATTGTAAACTTACTTTGTTTAGTATTGGTATTAGGCCGAGAGCGAAGACAGCCTAAAAGCCGATAAATACACTCCCCCCCCCCCCCCCATCTAGTATACGATGGCGCCCCCATCTGAATATAACCAAGCCAAGCGCTGCTTAACTTCTACGATCAAACCAAAAGCCTTAAACAGTTTCATGTATCCAAGTGTATACTGAACATACTTATTCATACTTATTACTCAGAAAATAAGACAAGAATTCTAATAATAGTTACGTTTGTATGAGAAATTCCAGAGTCTAATCGTGACTCATTGGACGATTACTTATCAAGTTTCCTCACGCATGCTGATATGCGTGCTTTTAGAAACGCTTGCCTAGATACTCGTAGGGTTTGTACTATAATTGTCATTTAATAATTTTCCATTGCTTCCGTAAAATGTTCTTAGTCATTACATATACATTATAAGGTGGATAGAAAAAAAATTATAAATTGAAAACACCTTAGCACTCGAGCACTGGTAAGTTGCCTTTTGGGTCCCTTATAACGTGCATAAAATTTTAAATGAATCGATTAATATCTTGCGGCTAGGCGGAGTCCAAATAGAATTTAAAAACATTTTAATCGCAGAGCTTTGGAAAAAGCGTGAATGTTATTTTTGTTTCCTAATCTGCATAATATGCCCAATTTTCACAATTTTCTGCAGATTCTTTATTTGAGTTTATATAGGAGAAATTTAATTTTTTATGGAGAACTGAAAATAAAAAAAAATTTGGAAGCTCTAAAAATTATAAATAATTTTTTTTCAGCATAGAAAAACTTTGTTATGCTCAAAATTTAGGGGAAAGTGGGGTATGGTGCCGCGCTCTGCTTGACTTACATGCCCTATAAATTTTGATTGAAAAGTGATTTTGATGTGTATATTTTTTTAAGATGAAACTTACATTATCAGAAAACATATGGTTACTCCAAACCGCTTTTTAAATACGTCATTATTTGACATTTAATTAATTGATGGATATTGCATTTCAGCTATCGTACCCCATACCCCAGGGTACGGTGACCGACATATTACTGCCGTTTATTTAAACAATATGAACATTGTAAAATAAAATTTATATAATATAATAATTCTGGAAAGCGTAATGTGGCGAAAAAATTACTCCAGATATTTTCAACACTAATTTAATGTTTTCTTATTAATAAAAGTAAAGCATGTGACAAAAGCAGTTATAACCTCTTATTCCTGCTGAAATACATGGGCGCGCCTCGGCGCCATGCCCCATATGTGACGGCGCAAGATTTAATAAATTTAAATATATTTAAAAAGTTTATAGAAAGAAATTATGATACCAGAAGTTTAATAAAATACTTGACCCATTAAACTTTTTCATCGGTTTCCGCAAAAACTGTTTTTTTCCATAATTATTCTTCGGGCGCGTACTTTAAAACAGAAATTGCGTTAAATCATAATTTTTCTAAACAGAGAAAGCTATTTTATGTAAAAAAAACTAACATGAAAATCAAAAAATACGGGCGTTTTTGTAATTGTCACAGTGCCCCGCACGAGCACCATACCACAGTCTCCCCTGCTTCCAAACACATTGAGAAGATCAGATCGTTAAAAATGACATGTTGCTCAATTTTTTTAATTAACTCGTCATTTTTAACGATCTGATCTTTTCAATTTTTTCGGAAGTACATTTTGAACATAAAACAGTTTTTCTATGCAGAAAAAATAATTATTTATAATTTTTAGAGCTTCTAGATTTTGTTTTCATTTGCAGGTCTCCATAAAAAAATAAATTCCTCCTATGTAAACTCACATTAAATGTCTGAAAACAATAAATTAACATTCACGATTTTTCCAAAGCTCTGCAATTATAATTTTTCTAAATTCTTCCCAGTGGGCACAAAAACATTAACGTCCTGAGAACGTTCTGAAGACGTTCCTAGGATGTTTGTGTCAGTCCAATAATTGATGTCCTAAAGACGTCCCATGCTCCAAAGACGATTCATTAAAAATTTTACATACGTTATAAGGGACCCAGAAGGAAACTTTTCAGTGCTGAGGCGTTTTCGATTTACACTTTTTTTTACCCACCCTAATATACATATTACTGCGAACATTTCTTTCCAAGCTTATTAAACACTGTTAATATGTAGACGATTTCAGTGTCAGTACCTGGTATGCAAGGTATCCAACTACTTGTTTGATATTCGATAATGGAAACTATGACTTTAATATAATAGTTAAAATATTATACTTTACAATATCTTTCTAAAGTGCCTCCTTTTCAAAATTAAAAACAACTGCTTGTTTTTAGAGGTCACTTCTGATTGAGGGACTTGAGTCTAATATGTATATTTAAAAACAAATGTAATTGATTTCCTGGACTGTATGTCAGGTATCAATCATAACAAGTTATAAAAGAAAAGAAAGTATAGTTGAGACCTCCCTACAGTAGATACTCATTAATTTAAAATATAGTAATGTATGTAAAATAATGAATTTAATTAAATTATTTCTTAAGGTACTATAAAAGCTAAGATACAATAAATGTTAATAAACTAAAATTAAAATGAAAAATTGTACGTATATTTGACTGTAGTGTGGTCTCCTCTATTCTTAATTATGGTTATCACCAGAACAATCGATCATTTCACTAGAGTTACAATAACAATTCTTCGAAAAGAATACATTTTTTTATTCAATCAAAAAGTAAATTTCAACTGAAGGAAACTGTAGCTCACTACTAAAACTGGTGAAACATACTCGCCGATTTTGATGAAACTTTGTAAATTTGTAGAACTAGGGAAAATAATCGACACGTATTTTTTTATATCGGCTGAGGAACAATTTTAAGGGTAAAAACCAACTCTTGTGTGCGACAAGCAGACGCCATATTGGATCCGCCATCTTGAATTTCGTAATTTTGACCTCAGGTCTAGATCCAGCGACATCGAAAACCCCTTAAAAGCATCTCACCTTTTGAATCACCCGACTTGTTGCAGTTGAAACGTGAAGACCACTCTTCATATACGAGGGGTAGTTTCCACCCTTAGAATTGTTTCTCAGCCGATAAAAAAAATGCGTTCGATTATTTTGCCCAGTTTTACGAATTTGCAAAGTTTCATAAAAATCATTAGTACTATTCGCTAGACTCATTAAATCAACACCTGTCAGCTTTAGACATATAACAGACATATTTTTTTGTCCCTTATCTGTTTATCCTTCAAAAGTTATAAATACTTATTAATAGTTGCAGAAGCTTAGTACTAATGTCCTTTGCAATATATATATCAATTTAACTTGTAATATGTGTACATCCAAATGAAAAAGTAGCAGATTGTCGATTTTATTTGAGGAGTTATAAGCGTTTTTGTCAGGTAAGGTCAAAAAAGGACATTCTCGATTCAAACAGAAAAATACTGACAATAAAATTAACAAAGATAAATAAAAACGAAACAAAAAAGTATTTTTGTTTTTGAAATAGTTAACTGTATCCCCAATTCACGGATTTTCATATCTTTGAATAAGCTACGTGACTTAAGCCGTAATTCGAAAAATTTTCATTCAGCTGTATAACACCTTTAATTTGACAATTCATTACTGAGATTCGTTAATAATTTTTACCCATAATAAATTATGA
>CAKNWW010088757.1:0-15339 GCA_932074435.1 Andricus kollari | reverse complement strand
GAAAGCATATATCGAAACTTAAAAAATGTTTTGGTTCCATTTGTAAATCTTTCAAAATTGTATAGTTTGAACATAATTATATTTTATAGCTTAAAAACAAATTAAAACTAAGGATTAGTGAAATATATAATTTCAACCTGAAATTAAAGCTTGGAGGCTATAAAAATGAAGAAATTTTTATTTATAGGCTTACCAATTTGAATAATTTCACTACTCAAAATTTAAAACTGAAAATTAATCAATTTTACAACCTGAAAATAGACCATTTAAAAATTTGGAACGTTTTAAATTAAAATTTTTTGAATTTAAATGATTAAAAAATGGCACAATATCAAATTTAAAGTCTATCAACAGAAATATTCACAGCTTTCAAATCTTGAAATAAAAAATTTCAATTGATTTTTTTTTCAATTAAGAGATTTATATTGAGAGCAATGCAAATTTGGCAGATTCCCTGGTTTGCTAAAAATCGGTGAATTCTCTCAAATTCTTAATTTCTCTGAATTCCGTGAATTCTCTGAAATCCTTGAAAAACATTAATATCCTGAATTTCTTGAATAGTCGGAATTCTCAGAATTTCTAAATATTTGTCATTGCTTGCATTTTTAATTCTCTGAACTCTTTGATTTCTCTAAATTCTCTGAATTCTCTTAATATCTTCAATTTTTTGAATATTCTAAATTCCTTGCATTCTCTGAATTCGTAAAAATCCATGAATTGCTTAAATTTTCTGAAATCTTTGATTTCTTTAAATTCCCAGAAATCCTTGAAAAACATTAATTTCCTGAATTCCTTGAACAGTCGGAATTCTCAGAATTTCTTAAATATTTTTCATTTTATTTTTTATTTTATTTTTTTTTATTCTCTGAATACGTGAGAATTTCTGAATTTCTCAAATTCTCTGAATTCTCTGAATTCCTTGATTTCTCGGAATTCCCTGAATTCTATGAATATTCTGAATTTATTCAATATGTTTCTTTAAATTCTCTGATATCCTTGAATATTCTGAACTTCCGGAATTGCCTTAATATTCTAAATTTCTGCAATTCCTTGAATTCGCTATATCCCCTGCATTTCTGAAATATTCTGAATTCTCTAAGTTCCTTGAATTTCCTCAATTTTCTTAAATTCTATGGATTCCCTGTAATCCTTGAATATCCTGAAGTCCTTGAATATTAAGAATTCTCTGAATTCTGTGAAATCCTGTAATATTCTGAATTCCCTGAATTCCTTTAAATTTTCTGAATTCTCTGGATTCCCTGAATTCATCGAATTTCTTGAATTCCTTCAATTCTTTGGAATTTCTCTGAATTCTTTGAATCATTTTGAATTCCGAGAATTCTAAGAATTGAGGAAATTCCACGAGTTCAAGGAATTCAGATAATTTAAACTACATATTTAGATTATTATACCGTTAAGCCGTTTCCCTTTCGGGGTAGGCGTGAATTGCTCGGTTGGAAAGTAGTAGAGTGTGGATGGGTATATAGGTATAGGGTAGATAGGTATATGAATTCAGATATATCTGGGAATCCGAAGGGATTTACATGATTTCAAGTAAGGTTAAAAAATTCAAAAGGATTCGAAAGAGTTTAAAAGCATTCCAAGGAATTCAAAATAATAAAAAATCATTAAAAACTGAATATTTTTGAGATCGCTTTTTTAATTTTTCAAGACACTAATCACATTAATCTGTAAATAAATAAAAACATTTTGCTTGAAAAATAAAACCAGGCCTCTCAAATTATTATTTTTTTAAGTAATTAAACTGAAAAATTAGAAAATATGAAACATAGTAACTTTTTTATATGTTTGTGTATTATCAATTGGCAATGCAATGTTTCCTGCGCGCTGTAGCGCGCGTAAAATATTGCTAGTTACTAATAATAATCGACAAGTGTTTCCAGTATGATGTTGTTTCTATTCGCAGATAATACATTCTGTTCGCAACATGAAGTTGGTTCGTAGAGATGCTTTTGTTTATTATTCCTCTTTTTGAAGTTGGTTCATTTGATTAATTAAAGTTTAGAAACACATAAAGTGTAAAATGAAATCGTATTCAATTGATAATATATATGAAATTCTTCGGGATCAATATTGTGAATCTTCAAAATTGTACAACAAAATGAAATTAATAATCGGAAACAAATATTTTTGAAATAAAGAAGAAGCCTTAAACCCTTTTGATTTCTGATATTAGCTTCAGTGGTTTCAGTAAAAATAATGATATTGCTCAGATTTATTGCAATGACCATTTTTAAATTTTAAACATGAGTGGAGTCCTAAGCCTTTTTAGCTTATGATATAAAAAAAGTTAGAATTATTTAAAAAATTATCAATGTTGTATGACTTCCCCATTTTTAAATATTTCAAAACTGTACATTGAACAATTGTATAACTTACTTAATCAGCTTTCAACTTGAAACCTCATTTCAAACTTTCAGAATTAAATTATCTCAATCTGGAATTGTTTAAGATTAAACAACTGTGAATTGAAAGCATTTAAGACAGAATAATTTTATATCGAAACATTGAAAACGGTTTTGGTTTCATTTTTAAATCTTTCCAAACTGTATCAAATATTACAAATTATACATGGAAAAATAATTGAAAAATTTATAAAAATCATTCAAAACTAATTTTTTTTTTAAATTAGTTTTCCAATTTACCAAACCCCTTTCCAAATTAATCTGGGGGAAAATTTGCCGTAAAAATAAAACCATGCAAGAACCATGCAAATAATGTTCCAAAGTGAACACTTCAAATTCATTGTCACTCAATTTCTTTTCCAGTTTTTCCATTGTACAATTTAAACTTGCAATAATAGTAATATTGATTTATGTTTGTATCTTATTAATTGGCAATGCAATTTTTCCCGCGCGCTGTAGCGCGCATGTAATATTGTTAGTTCATAATAATAATAATCGATAGGTTAGTGTTCGCAGCATGAAGTTGTTTCTGTTCGCAGCTAATACGAGTACATTCTGTTCGCAGCATGAAGTTGGTTCGCAGAGCTGCTTTTGTTTTTTATTCCTATTTTTTTTTTAAATTTATTTATTTTATTATTTAAAATCCAAAGGATTAAAAGTTTAGAAATACATAATTGTACAAGGAAATAATGTTTTTTATCTATTGAAATACTTGGAAGAAAGAATAAGCCCTTATGACTTCTAATATTAGTTTCAGTAAAAATAATTAAATTGCTAAAATGTATTACAATGACAATTTTTTAATTTTAAGCATGAGTGAAGTCTTCAACCTTTTTAGTTCATTATATGAAAAAGTCAGAATTATTTCAAATATATTATAGAAGTTTTATGACTTTCCCCTTTTTTTTTTAAATTTTCAAACTATAAATTATAAAGAAAATTATATTTTTGATCAGCTTTCATTTTCAAACTTTCAACATTATATTATTTAAAACTGGAATCGTTGAAAATTAAACAACCTTCAATTGAAACCGTATAACGAAACCTTGAAAGTGGTTTGGTTTCATTTTTAAATCTTTCAAAATTGTATTGTTTGAAAATAATTATATTTTATAGTTGAGAAAACAAATTAAAACCAATAATTGGTTAAATAATCATTTTATACCTGAAATGTCCTCAATTACTTGAATAAACGTTTAAAATTAAATAATTTCAATTTAAAAACTGTAATTAATTGATTAATTCCCGATTCCAAGTATTTGATATTAAATAACCTGTAAATATGAGGATTACTTAAAATTGTACACTATTAAAGCCTTTTCAGGCTACGCAAATAAATAAATTAACATTCTTAGGCTTACCAATTTAAACAATTGTACTATTTATTATTAAAACTGAAAATTAATCAATTTTACAACTTAAAAATGGACTATTTTCGAATTTAGAACGTTTTAAGTTTAAAATTTTTGGATTTTCATGACTAAAAAATGTACAGTATCAAATTTAAAGTCTAGCAAACGAAAAATTCACAGCTTTTAAAACTTCTAATAAAAAATTTTCATTTATGTTGTTTTTAACCCTGAACGGTTACACGGGGTGTATCACACCCCACGGGCTTTCCGATTTTTTTCCGATTGTCTACGTTTTTTTTCAAGTATTTTTTTTCGAATAGTTAAATTACCACTGAGGCCTTGGAGATATTTTTTCCCTATTTTGTATCGTTTTAAAATCAATCATGATTTTTTTCAGTCAGAAATATCTTTAGGTGTATTTGGAGGTATGACCGTTCAGGGTTAAATTACGAGTTTTATATTTAGAGCAATACATTTTTTTTATGGATTCCCTGATTTCTTGAAAATCTCGGAATTCGTTGAATTTTCTAAAATCCTTGATTTCTCCTAATTCTTTGAAATGCTCGGATATTCTGAATTCCTTGAATTGTATGAACTTCCAGAATTCCTTAAATATTCTGAATTCCTGAAATTCTCCTAAATTCCTCTGAATTTATCGAATTATTTTTAAGTTCTGGGAATCCAGGGAGTTCTAAGAATTTACGAAATTCCACGAATTCAAGGAATTTAGAACATTCAGACCATTTAGATGAATTCAGATATATCTGGGAATTCGGGGGTATTCAGTTGATTTCGAGGAAGTTAAAGGAATTGAAAAGGCTTTGAAAGGGTTTAAAATCATTCCAAAAGATTCAAAAGAATGAAAAATCATTAAAAACTAAATATTTTTGATCTAGCTTTTTTAATTTTGCAAGAATCTTTTCACATTAATCTGTGAAAAAAAATATTTTGCTTGCAAAATAAAACCATGCCTCTCAAATTATTATTATTATTTTTTGAAGTTATTAAACCGTATAATTAGAAAATTTGAAACATAGTAACTTTTTTATAGATGTATATTAATGATTGGTAATATTTCTTGCGCGCTGTGATGTGCATATAATATTGCTAGTATTACTAATAATAATCGACAAGTGCGCAGTACGAAGTTGCTTCTGTTTGCAGCTAATACATTCCGTTCGCAACATGAACTTGTTTAATAGTGATGGTTTTGTTTTTTAATTATTTTGTTTTGAGATTCAATAATAATTAAAAACTTGAAAATATAGGTACACCTAATTAATTTTAATAATGCAAATGCATTATTAAAATAAATATACTAATATGCAAATACGCAAATGTGAAGAAGTATTTTTTCAAATGTTTGATTGCCCAATAACACCATAACAAATGGGGTATTTCTAAAGAGAAAAACATTGTTTAAATAAATAATCGATTAGATTAGAAAATTTTGTTTAGAAAAGAGGAAAAAGAGTCATGATATATGGCCCTGAATCATGTCTATTCAGAGCCAATGTCACTTCCCGGAATGCCACGAACTTTAGCAAGTCGAACTTGATTTGATTAATCGATTGCGCACTTCACTGTGATAAATGCGATTTCCTGAAGACAAAAGTTATCTTATTATCAAGACACGAACCTTTCCACGATTTGAATAAATTGGAAAGAGAGAGGCACGTGTTTGCACATTAATAAGTTTACTGATAAACCGAAATTTTTATTTATTTACTTTATCGCAATGGAGTGTTATCAGGAGCAAGATTAAAGAAATTTAATGCAATCACCATATTAGTGGCGCAGATCAAGTTTTTTCCATTTTTAAAGCTTTTATATTATTAATTTTCCAGCCTTTGATGATTTTATTATCGATTTAGTGTCCTATTTCAAACATTAAGAGCCTTTCCAAATTAATCTGTTCAATTTCGATGCATTTAACTCCCAGTTTAGTGTCAGATTTTCTTTTGAAATTAAAGCCCTTTGTGCTTTGAATTTGGATCATTTGTTACAGTTGATGTGTCAGTCAGCTTTACGTCATTTAATCAATCATTTACGTTTTCGAATGTTTAAACCTTTAAATCTATAGGTAAATTTGATTCCACATTACGGCGTTTAAATATATATATGTAAGTGAAAAGAAGTACCTCACGAGAAACAGAACAAAATTGAATAAATAATTTAATTTAAGAACTATGGATTTTTAGAGAAAACCATTTTTTATAAACAAAAGTAAAAATTTAAATAATCTAAATGTCTATGAATAAATTATTTTTTCCTAAATGAGAAAAATTCGGTTTGCGTAATTTTGTCTAACAATCAGAGTTGGGTAGTAACTTGTTACGAGTGATTAAGTTACTTAAAATTTACTATATTTGTAACTTTTAAGGTAACTTCGTTACTATTTTTAAAAGTAACTTGCAACGTAACTTAGTTAAAATTTTTATAGTAACTTGGAACTTTAATTTTAGTTACTTTGAAGTTACTTTGTGTTTTTTGTATATTTCCTATTAAAAGATTTTTATGGGTAACTTATAGGTAGAAAATTAATGATTCAGAGTTGAAAATTTACTTTGAAGTAAACTTTTTACCCATTTAAATCCGAAATGCAACTTTTTTTAGTTCAGATCAGATTATTTGTTTATTTAAGACTTATTTTGGTTACTTCGAATTCCACTTTATTATTATGCATTAAACCTTGAGACGCTTCTTCGTGGAATGATACTCGTATGAATAAGACGCCAGAATTCTTTTTGGAAACTATCCACATTTTACGACTTATTGATCCTCTTTATGTCCTTGTTCCTTCAGACCGAGGATAGTTGCGTGTGGAGGCATCGCCAAAAACTTTAAAGTTTAATATTTGCTTAAAACGCGATACCTCCATCAATCGATGTTCCACTAACCTGAATAGTTTAATGTTTTTCTTTTTTCTTGTAGGGTACACGCATTCAGGAAGTTATTTTGCTCTAAAATTAGGAAATATCCTTATTTTGAGAAGCAGGGTATATCGTAAGATCAGCTATTAACATAATTGATTACCTGATTAGATAACTGTCCTCTTATATTATGAAATTCGTAGTAAGAACCTTGATTCTACTTTTTTGAAGCATGTAGATGGTAAAATAATATTATTAATTGATTACTAACAGCATATTTACACTTGAAAGATTTAAATCTTTATTTCATTTAACGGGCTGTGCCTCAGTAGTTACGTATTAATGATAAGAGGATTTTCATCAGAAAGAGACCTTACACTCAAAGGATTAAATATGACGCATTCGCATTTGACTTGGCAAACAAATCAAATTTACGTCAAATCACACAATTTATGTATATTAAGGCCTTTTGCACTCGTTACGAGGGCAATTACTTCCACTGCTTACTTTGTTTTGATTTATTCACCGAATCAATGTTTCCTCAATTTATTACAGGAAAATCATTGTAGATATATGCTTGAAGATTCTCAGAATTGCAATTTAACTGCAAAATATTTTCTCAGTGATTTATGATAATTTATTATCATAAGTACAATATCAAGTTACTGCCGTGCAAATGAAATAAAGTGTATCTGCAGTTCGGATAAGTCATCTCTTACTTTTACGAATCCTTCAAATTAGACTCAAATGTCCTTGATTCTGATGGTGTTTGATGAATATCCATTTTGTAATACGATATACATAATGGATTTCCATAAAAACTACGAGAATTAGTGGTATTTGAATCCGAATTTAAAGATTCGTAAAAATGACAGATGACTTGTCCGAACTGCAGATGTGCTTTATTCCATTTACACGGCAGAGTAGGTGCGAAGAGTTGTAAAAGTTACTTCAACTTTTATAGAATTGTTTTATATGTACTCCGTTCAATAATATCCATATTAGTATTATTTTGTTGTAAACCATAATATAACACTTTTTATTTTTTAGCACGATATGCATGATTTATTTACATTGTACAATATAATTAATTAATAAATATTATTTCTTTTTCTCTAGTACATTTTAGTAGTTGTTGGCAGCTTTGCTTAATTTGATTATTGATTGCCTTTAAAGTATTTTTTATTTTTTCCACGATGCTCGCTTACGCCGTATGTCGCAAGCGCATTTCTAAGCCCAATCACGCATGCACGCCTGCATAGGTCATGTTATATTACCTTGATGGTGAGTACTGAATTTTATTTTATGCACTCCACTTTCTCTATTGAAAATTGCTTTCAATCGAGGTATAATCAATTCTATATATAAGACTATTTTGCACTAATTATGATTTAGACTAGATGTCTAAAAAATCACTGTATTGAGCATTAAAAGATTTTTGCGAACAGTGTTCAATAGTGAATTTTTAAAGAACTACAGCAATGAAAAAATTAGTGCTTCACAGTTTTCTTTTTGAATTAATATTACTTTAGTTATTATTTATTATTTTCTTTACAATTGCCCCCAAAGTTGTTCGAATCTATAAACAAAAATTCATTTTTTCAAATTATATTTAGAGGTTCCGCAAGCCCCATGAAGTTTAACACGTATTTCCGATAAGAAAAAAAGACGTTTTAATAAACTTTATTCAAAATCGTCAATATTAGGTATATCGACCCTCAACATTTCTCTTTACAATTAGCTATAGAATTCAAATCAAAAATTACTTTTTTAATTTCACCCCCATAAGTATGTTATTTCTAATACATAAAATATTACTTTATACTGATAATTAGGTATTTAAAAAATTGTTTAAACAATTTATTATTGTTCATAGCAATTTTCTCGTAGAATATAGTTAGAGTCGCCTTTTTTTTGCATTTTTTAAATAATGTTGTAAAGTGGCGGTTAATTCTGAAGTTTTTGTCAGCTTTTTATTTAGTCAGGTAATAGATCATTCAAGTTAACAAAAATAATTGTCTAAACAATTTATTATTGCTTAAAACTACCTTCTCTTAAAATAATACTAGAAAGTTGCGGTTTTTGTTGTTGAAATCTTCAACTTTTCTGCGTCTTTCTAGTTATGAACAAATAATAAATGAACATCAAAAAGAATACATTTTTAAATAGTATTCCATTTCTTACAGAATAAAGTATTTTTACTCTTTTTCTAATGTTTTAAAAATATGATTGAAAAACGGCTATCTTACAGTATAGATAAAAACAAAGGATGAAATAATTCGGAGTAGGTCACAATCTAATGATTAATCACTGTAAAGTCAAGTGTGAAATTAGAGGTAAATGAATACATTTTTGAGTTTTTATTTTTTTTTAACTATCCATTAGAGTAAGAAAATGCTTAACAAAAAGATTCTCTTTGACGATTAATTATTATTTCATCGTAATTTAAAAGCCAAAAAAATACTTTATTATTTATTAAATTACTTTCATTATTAGCTTACTCTAACTAAAAGGTTGACAAAAAGTTGTAAATTTCAGAGAAAAACGCAACTTTCCAGCATTTCTCTGAGAGAAGATACTTATAAACAATAATAAATTGTTAAAATAAATATTTTTGTAAATTTTGATTAACTATTACCTCACTTTAAGTGAAAAGCTGAATCAAGTGGGAAATTTCAGAAAAACCGGAACATTCTAGCATTATTCGAAGAGAGTATTATTAAAAAAAAAGAATAAATTGTTTAGGCAATTATTTTTGTTACTTTAATTAATGATTCCATCACTGTAATTGAAAAGTGAATAAGAAGTGGAAATTTTTAGAAAAAATTGCAACTTTCTATTATTATTCTAAAATAATATTGTTATAATTAATAGTATATTGTTTAAACCATTACTTTTGTGAACTTCAATTGATTATTGCCTTGCTTTAACTAAAAAGGTGAAAGGAATTTTAAAAATTCAGAAAAAAACCCGCAACTCTATTCTAAGAGAAAATTGCTATAAGCAATAATAAATTGTTTTAAAAATGTATTCAAACATCTAATTAGAAACTCTCAAAACCCAATTTTTGATTTATGGGATAACTTTAAAATGCTTTTTTCACCATTAAAATAAAAGTTTTATAATTTTATCGACGTCCTAGTTCTATTGAAAGCCTTCGAATTATGTTAAAAATTATCTCATATAGAATTTCTATAAAAATTTAATATACTTCTAAAAGTAATGTCACTAATACAATAATATTTTTCTTTTCTTATTGTGATTCCTATTTTTTATGATAAAATTAATTTCTAGATTATTAATGAAATAGGGAAAAATTTGAGCAACTAAGCAGGCAGTAGACATTTGAAAATAAGATAAGATACACAATTGAAGGGTGGCCTTCCAAGCGGACATATTGAACATTTCAAACATTTTTGAGTAGAGACAAAAAAAGATCCCAAAAATCGAATTTTCGATTTAGGAAATAGATAAAATTTCGTATTAGAAAAGAGGACATGCGAAAAATGATACCGTAAAAAAATCTCTAGTTTTCATAGTGAGAATTACATCAGCGTTGAATTGAAGCATGACAAATTTATTTGGAAAATTTCATTAAGCACCAAGAAAACTTTGGACGGTGATTAATAATCCTGTTTTTATTTTAGAAAAAATTTTAATTTCGAGATACTGCAGTGTAGAGGAAATTTTTTTTTGTTCGCGCTGCATGTTTCCTTTAACTTTAGAGATAACTTAAATCCTTATGTTAAATGAAAAGAAGCAAAATTAAACTATATTTGTAGCTGTTGAGTTGAAAAAAACAAATGAAAAAAGGTTCAAAAACTTAATTCAATGCAAAGAAAGTTGAAAAATGTTATTATAAAGAAATTGTTTTGCCGCAATGTGTATAAGAATTTATCTGATTTTCTTTAGATAAAAATTCTATTTTCGAAAAAATGTTGGATTTTGGAACGCCACCCTTCAACTATAAGTAATAGAAAAAAGTTAAAGTTAAAAACTAGATAGCTTGACTAGAAAAGAAAAGAAGAATCAATTCCCCCTCTAACAAAACAATATTGTTTTCGCAGGAAAGGGCAGAGCAAGGAGGGTGCATGCTGAGGAATTCGACACCTCGCTGCCGGTGCGAGAACCAACGGGAGGTCCTTATGGTAGCTGACGGTTGTGCGGGTGCTGTGCCAAACGAGATCCAGGGGCTGAAGGGCTGGCCGCGTCGCTGGAGCCAGTCGACCAACACCTATATTTAGAAGAATGGCCGACAGGAACCGGAACTTCCTTCGAGACAGTCCTAGCGACGCGGTGAAGCACCTCAAAAGCCACAACAACAACCATGATTCCGGTATAACCAGCCCAACACGAAAAGAGGGTCTCTATGCAAAGAAGGACGCCAGCAACTATCAACGCCTCGTGAGCTACCATAAGGATGACTTCTCCCCAAAAAAGGATCCAGATTCAACAAAGCCAACACCCAAAGAGCTCAAATTCAAGGACAGAAGGAGAGGACCAGCTCCCATCGTTGGATGGCACAATGGAAGCCCCACGGTTTTCCCTAGCACTCCAGTCAGCTCTCCTGAGCAAGAAGCTCTTTTAAAATCTGAAAGCATTACCAGCAAAAACTCTGATGCGCCTAGAATCGATGGGACCGGAATTGATGAGGCCTGGAGAGATATCACCAAACCAGATGTTACAAAAATAGAGTCCAATGGTACCAGAGCAAGATCTAATGAAACCAGAAGTTCCTCCAGGAGTTCTGGGATTGGACAAGATTCAAACAACACAGAGAATCTCAGCAGCATCGCTGATGAAAGGTTGATGCTAACCACCCCACCCTCCATCAACGATAGAAGCGTGGAGTCTTTAACTCCAGATGGAGACGCCCAGCTGACGACCAACGAGGACTGTAGTATTGGAGACGAATTTCAAAACAAGATACATCTCCTTAGTCCTGGAACCGACTGCACTGAAGATAGAATTCCGGCAACTCCCACCGACCACTACCTCACTTCACCTAATCTCACTGTTGGTGCAAGTCCAACCGACAGGAGTGAACAGGATCGCGAGCCAAAAAAGTCACCAGAGAAGACTCAGGGGATCCTTGTTTACAGGAAATACTCAGATCCAGACACAATCTTAATTTCGAATACAAGGTTCCAAGACCTGGAGATAAAGGACTCGATAGATGGATCAGAGAGTGTCCTTGAGATCTATGATGATGGAGAAGGGCTGGATTCCTTAAGTGAAGAGATAGAGAGCAAGAAGCCTAAGATTCCTGATGGAGGTTGGGGATGGGTGGTGGTGATGGCATCACTGCTGATTTCGATGGTGGCTGATGGGGTTTCCTTCAGCTTTGGGCTTTTGTACAGTAAATTTCTGGAGGAGTTTGAAGCCTCGAAAGCCAAAACTGCCTGGATTGGGTCCCTCTTTATGGCAGTTCCTCTACTTTCCGGCCCAGTGATGTCAGCTTTGGTTGATCGCTACGGATGCAGGAATATGACAATTGCTGGGGGACTGATCTCTGGATTTGGATTTGTCCTGAGCAGCTTCAGTAACAGCATCGAGGTAATGTACCTGACTTTTGGCGTCCTTGCGGGGCTGGGTTTGGGTCTGTGCTACGTCACTGCGGTTGTGAGCATCGCTTATTGGTTTGATAAGAAGAGAACTCTAGCTGTAGGTCTAGGGGCTTGTGGAACAGGTATAGGGACGTTTGTCTACGCGCCGATGACGTCGTTCTTTATTGACGAGTATGGATGGAGGGGAACGGTGCTGCTCTTGGCAGGGACCTTCTTTAATATGATAGTCTGCGGAACGGTGATGAGGGATCCTGAGTGGTGGATCCTAGAGCAGAGAAAGCAGAGTCTAGGGTCCCCGAAGAAGTCGACGGCGAGGTCGGAAGGAGGCAGGTCGCTGAATAGTCCGATTGAGGAGTTTCCGGGTGTAGAGGAACTGAGGAAACTGCTTAAAAGTGGACAAACTCCAGAGTATTTGTTACAGAGTCTTAGAACGAGTACGGAAACACCAACGACTGCGGAGGGAGGAGGAACTGCTTTTAGGAGTGTTGTCAATCTACCGACCTTTGTGAGACAGAGTGAAAAGGTAGGGTTGTTTTGGGAATTAATAGTTGTTTCTGTTAATTGCTTGTTCAATTTCGTGATATATATAGAGAATTTTTCTCAGGTGCCATTGGAGGTTTTGGAATCTCTTTCCTCTAACTCGAGACTCTACAACGTCATTCTGGAAAACTATCCTAGTATTTTGTTATGCAGGTCGCTTTCTGATAAGAAGCTTGATGATTCGAATGGTGATGTCTTCAACAAGAGCGGAGTTACCATGTCCATGAGGTTACACGACTGGTCTGCTATCTGCATCCTGCACGATTTTTATTATTTTGCTTTTATGATTCTAACTCTTTCGACTAATCCACTGACTGTTTTGGAACCTGCAATTGATAATCTCAGAGCAACAGAATTTATTTTTTATTTTTCAAGTACGAAGCTATAAACTGGACTGACTCAAAAAAAATACTCACGTATAAAAAGACTAAAGTTTACTTTGAAGTTTGAAACTACTTAAGTACTTATCATTAATTGTTATCAATCTTATTTTGCCTCTTGTTTTAATTTTTACACACGCAGTAGCATTAGAATTATTTTAGATTATAAATGTGTGTGTCATCATCTAATTGAAAATTGATTTCAGGATAAAGCAAGCGACAGATAAAGCTAAGCGGGTACAAACTCAGACAAAGGATTCTCGTCCTGGATCTAATCATGCCTCTACAAAGGTTCTTGCCACTAGAAGAATGTCCAGGAAAGATTTAGAGGAGACGAATCCCTTACTGGCAAAAGAAGTAGCTGAAGCTGTAGGCCATATTTTAACATTTTTATGATTAATTTGCTTGTGTAACTTATGGTAAACTGATTATAAATAATAAAAATTTTCAGATGGCTGAGGCGGAAAGAGCAAAATCTGTATCAAGACATCACCTACCTGGCTTTTCAGGTGGTGTCGTAAGAACTGATTCTCTTCCATGGCTCAGGAGACAGTTTAATACCAATACTCACTACTTTAAAGATATTCGAGTGCACAGAAATTCTGTTATGTATCGAGGAGCTGTATTGAATCTCCACAAGTATAGACTGAGAGCTAGTAGCTGTCCAAATATCTACAGAAACAGTATGACGACTTTGGCTAAAGAGAATGAAGAGGTTTGATGACAAATGATAAAGCAGATAAATAATAATTTTCAAGATCAAAGATGAGCTAATGGGAAAAAAATTGAAATCGATGATTTCATATTTTATTAAAAGAGTCTTTTCTTTTCAGAAATGGTACAGCGAGCTGGTCGAGTTGCTGAAAGGCATGATGGATTTTTCAATGTTCCTAGAGCTACATTTTCTTCTGCTATCCCTTTCAACAATTCTACTTTTCACTTGGTTTATAGTACCTTACTTTTATCTCGTTGAACATCTTAAGAAGAATGGTCATTCGGAAGCTGAAGGGTCTCTTTTACTCAGTATCATTGGCATCACGAATACTATAGGAATGGTAATATTCGACTGTTTTGAATCAAATTGTTGTATCCTCTTTTGAAATGATCTTTTTAAAATAATTTTTTCAAAATGATCCATTCTATTATAAGAAAATATTTTGCAGATCGGTCTCGGATGGGCAGGTGATCAGCCTTGGATGAACGTGAGCAAAACCTACACCTGGTGTCTCATTGCCTGTGGAATAGCAACCATCCTAATGTCAGTTTTGACTAATTACTACTATCTTCTAGTGGCAACTGCAGCAGCCTTTGGTCTTTTCTTCGCCAGCAATTTCAGCTTCACTCCTGTCATCCTCGTCGAGTTAATTCCCCTAGAAAGATTCACAACCGCATATGGTCTCAGCCTCCTCTGCCAGGGAATAGGAAACTTACTAGGACCTCCCTTAGCAGGATGGCTTTTTGATATAACTGGCGCCTGGGACCTTTCATTCCTCATGGCAGGAAGCTGGATTATGTTCTCCGGGCTTCTCATGGGAATAATTCCTTACACCAGAAACAGAAAGATCTGGGGCAGTGGCCCTGTCGAAATGGAAAGGGAGAGGGAAGCTTATGCTTAGAAAAAATAATTATTTATTTCGTCTGAATGTCGAGAATCTGTGACAAACTTACATAACAGGCGCGAAGAGAGTGCTTTTTGGTCAATGGAACAAATAGAGAGAAAGAGAGAATTTGAAGTGTGAATGGTAGTTGAAATATTGTTAAAATTTTTTGTTAATGATGAAGATGGATGAAATAATCCTAATTCGATTTTATCAGGAAAAGGTTTCAGTCCAGAGAAAATTAAATCATATCAAAAAAGCTTTGCTGAAACCTTTTCCAAAACTTTTCTGAATTATTTCAAGACTTTCCAAAAATGTTTATGATTCAAGTTTGTGTACAAAAAAATCATTATGTGTTGTTAATTTAGCAAACTATTTTCCTGCAACTAGGAAAATGTTTGTGAATTCTGGTTTCTTTTTCCAACAGTTATGTTTGATAGAGTGATTAAAAGAAAAAATTTTGTTGATATTCAATCTTATTGATCCTAATGTGTTCTGATTTCACAAACGACGTCGAGTTCTTCAAACTGTTCGGCTTCGGATAACAAAACTATTAAGTATTAATTTTCTGGTTTCTTTTTCCAACAAATTTGTTATTCTTTG
>CAKNWW010088754.1:0-11283 GCA_932074435.1 Andricus kollari | reverse complement strand
CGCGCAAGCGCGCGATCGGTCTCCTAGAGAAAAGTCTACGAAGTCCAGTATACACTGAATTATGACACAAAGTACGTGAGCGTGTAGTCATACTAGGTAGTACTTTAAAGGAAAAAAATTTCGATTAAATAAAAATTGACCGAGGTGAGGGAGGGGGAATTTTTTGATTTTTTGCTGGTAGTCCCTATTTCGAATGTACTAAACTGCTTTCGTAGGTATTAAACAAAAATTTTCCTATATGTTTTTGATAGATTTGTTGATGGTCTATCGAATGGTTATAACAAATTTTTTTAAATTACAAATTAACCCCTTGTTTTCAAAATCAAAAATATATAATTTTTTTTTTAATTTGTTCCCATTTTTTGTCTGAAAATAAAGATTTCAGGATTTGTTCTTTCGAAGCCTTGAAGCACAAAATGTCTTTTTTTGTTTTTGAGAAATCAAATAAAGAGTAATGCGATGCATCGACGGCGCTCGAGACAACTGTGACGCTCGCTCGGCGGAACTTCTTTGGACTAATAAATGTATCGTGTCAATAATGAATATTTGTTGTTTATAGAACTGCTCTCTGCATTTGATATGGTTGAGACTGTCATTATAGTATTTTAATGCCTGCATTACAGTCACTGTAGGGATGTAATACTGAGGAAGTAAATTTAAGTGTATTTTTCAAACGTAATCAATTATAAGTAGGAAAATTGATATTATGTGTATTTATCTATTGCCTTAAATGTGTTTAAAAGTTATTTTAAAGCTTATTTATTTGCTTCTTTCCTTCTTCTAATTACCAACTTCTTAACTTATCTATTCACTTTGACAGATGGCTTTTTTGGTCTTTTCGTTGTCTTTGATTTTGTTTCTTTGGCAGTTGTCTTTTTTGCCTTTTCGTTGCCTTTGATTCCTTCGAAGATTTCTTTTTTTGAAAAAAATCGCACTCAAATCGTCAGATCTTGGTTTTAGAATGTCTGAAGTTGCAGCATGAGTTTCTTTGCTACTGGAGAACCCCAGCGTTTCTTTACAACTCTTTTGCGCCCACTCAAATAACGCTTTGGCAGTCACTATATGGTGTTTCGCAGAAACTTGCAGACTGGCTCGAGCAAAAAAGCCATTTATCAAAGAAACAAAATCCAAGACAACGAAAAGACCAAAAAAGCCATCTTTCAAATTAAATAGTAAAGTTAAAAATGTAGTGATTAGAAGAAAGAAAGGAGCAAATAAATAAGCTTTATGATAACTTTTAAGTACATTTAAGTCAATAGATAAATGCACATAATAACCATTTCCCCATTTACAATAGATTATGTTCGAAAAATACACTTAAATTTACTTCCTTAGTATTACATCTCTACAGCGATTGTAATGCAGGCATTAAAATACTATAATGCCAGTCTCAACCCTGTAAAATGCAGAGAGCATTTCTGTAAACAACAAATATTCATAATTAACACGGTAAATTAGTCCGAAGAAGTTCCGCTGAGCGAGCGTCGCAGCGGTCTCTAACGCCATCGATGCCATCGCTTTACTCTGTATTTAATTTCTGGAAAACGAAAAAAACGACACTTTGTGCTTTAAGGCTTCGAAAGAAATAATCCTGCTCTTTATTTTGAGACAAAAAATGGGTCGAAATTTAAAAAAAAATCCAAAATATTTTTTTCGAAAAAAGGGGTTAAATTTTCAGTTTTTGAAAAAAATGGTTATAAGCATTCGATAGATCATCACAAAATCTATTGAACACATCCAGTAGGACTACACTTTGCCCCAGTTTGAGTTCGATCAGAGAAAGTCATTTTTCAGGGTGGGCACACTTGAGAAATATTGCTTCAAGGACCTGTACAGTGTCATCATAACACCTGAGGAGAAATACCCACCTATCACTACCGAGTTGAAAAAAGTATTAAGAGGCATGAAGAACTATTCTGCTCATGGACCGATTGGCATTAGGACCTTCTGGTGGAAGAATTTTCCTTGAACCCAACGGCATCTGGCTCGCATTTTCACCTCATATATAACATCGGAAGGTTCTATTCCGGAGTGGTTGATGGAAGGACGCACAGTGCTCCTCCCGAAGATGGGCAACTTGTCTGACCCTGAGAATTACAGGCCAATAAGTTCTCTGAACACGCTGTTAAGATCTTCACAGCTATCCTGAATGAGAGGATTGTTCGGATAATCGAACCTGTGTAGCGAGAGATGTACGAACAACGCGGCTAAAAGAAAGGTGTAACAGGATGTCGGGAGAACCTCCTCATCGATATATGTGTCTGTAAAGACGCAGCATCCTACCAGCGCGGTCTATCGATGTCCTGAATTGACTACCGGAAAGCTTTCTATTCAACTTGCCATAGACTTATCATCTGTCTGTTGGAAAGTTTAAAGTTTCATTCACACATCGTGAGCTGCATGGAGAGATTAATGACGCTTTGCAAAACCAGATTTACTATCTCATCTGGAAAATATCGTGTTACAACTAACAACGGCACCTTTCAGAAAGTTGTATTTCAGGGTGACACCGTGAGCCCTCTCCTCTTTTGCATCACATTATTGCCACTATCTCTCGCAATTCGCCGTTCCCAAGAGTACTTCTGCGGCAAACCCGGAGATCGAAAGCATATGTTCACTCATTTATTTTTCATGGATAATCTCAAGATCTATGCTAGAAATTCAGAGCAACTAAATTTAGCTCTAAAGGTTGTCGAGGCGTACACACGGGAGATTGGAATGGAGGTTGGGTTATGAAAATGCGTCAAGGGTAATTTAAAACGAAGAAAACTTAATGGCATCCCTGAAGGCCCTAAGTACGTAGATAGAAGCGCTATATGACTCCTTGGCGCTGGAGAGACCTTTACATAGCTAGGTGTGCCACAAAGCCGCATTCAGGACGCAACATCAATTAAGAATGCTCTCCGATGTAAATACAAACATCTTATCCAACAGGTTTGGTCCTCAGAACTGCCGGCGACGAATAAGGTATCTACAACGAACATGCTTGTCGTGTCGGTAGTACTCTATTCATTTGGAGTGGTTCCATGGACGAAGGACGAGCTTAGATTCCTCGATATCGGGTCACGAAATGTTATGCACATGAACAAAAGCATGCACCTTAAGTCGTCTGTTCCGCGACTTTACATCTCACGCCGTCAATGTGGTCGCGGAATACTTAACCTTGAATGTCTTTTTCAACAGGATTATTCTGGGTACAACACAGATAGTCGCAAATGGACGAGATCCTCTTCTTAAAATGGACAGGAAACACGAAGAAGTGGGCAAAGGGGCGTTTCTCTACAAAGCAGCGGAGGAGGCTGCTGAAACACTTGGCCTTGACTTCAATATCAGAGGTGAGCAAGGTGCATCAAACATTATCCATCTGGAGTACTTACTCCTGAAGGCCCAGATCAAGAAAGCACAGAAGAAAAACTTCCGCGAACAGCTCATCGACAAGAGGATGCACGGCATCTTCTATAGAAATGTGAATGTGATGTGAATGTGATGTGAAATGTGATCAGTCAATGTCGTATGAGCTGACTTTTTTTTGTCTCAAATCACCTGGATTGATGTTGGTCACGGAGAGTTTCATTTTGGCGTGTCAAAATGGTGTCATTTCCACTTTAGCATACCGTCGCTAGATTTTGACTCAAGACATTCCTGATGATACCTGCAGATCGTGTCATGGACACCCCGACCACCTAGGACAGATACTATCTAGTTGTCCAACTCATGCGGGAACGACGTTCATCCGAAGGCCCAATGCGGCACTAAGAGTGCTTCATTACCATCGCTGTCACTCTTACGGCTTTAGCTCTGATACCACTCCCTTGACTTCGAGAAATTAACCATTTTCGTTCTGGAATTTTCGGCTCCATCCGATAAGAATTCTGTTAAGCCAGAGTCGTCCTGATGATCGGTGCTCTTGGAGGTGCTAAGCTTTCACTGGTTAATAGCCTGAAAACCATCCATGCGTGTCAACGGAAAGCTAAGACACTTGCGGAGAAAATGCAGAAGGCCGTGGGTCGCTCCGTGTCATCAGGATGCATGACACTTTTGCCGAATCGTCGTATTGTGTCCATCACAGACTGTAACCACGTATCGTGCATCAATCAATTATTTTCCTGTTTGTAAAAATTTTAACAAAAAATTCAGATAAAATCGAGAGTCCTGCAGCCTGTAATTATTATTGTTCAATACAGAACGGTTGCATCGATTATTATTCCTTTGTGGCACAGAAGTTGTTCTATCGAGCGATTAGCGGATATCTTTTCCTCATATATGCGGAGGCAAAAGTATAGAATGCCTTTTGAGATAGACGCTGTTATACAGATGCGAACTATTTCATTTCACCCGCATTATCTACTTTGAAACCCTTTTTAATATTTACATATTCCGTCACATCGGAAATAACCTTCCCTTTTCTAAAGATGTCTCTTTTTCCAACATTGTTCGCACCAGCATATCTGTTTGTAAATTTTTCTCTCCCTGTTTTCCATATTTCGACCGCGATAGTTTAGCATTCCAGAAGTATGGAAGAATAAACTAATACACTAATAAACTGTCTGTTTTCAGAAGCACCTGGAAATTAGATCGCGAAGCAGAGCAAGTTGGTGAGTGATGTTTATTATCTACATTGTGAAAGCGTGCACTTCTTGTGCAGATCCGCGTTTTATTTTATTTTTTTCGAAAAATGATGAATTAAATATAGTTAAAATATTCTACTAGCTAATTTTACTGATATTATAGCGGTGTGCCCATTTTTTTCTGATTGAAAACCCAAAGTAAATATTAACTTGAAAGTTTTAATATTTATCTAAAATCTAGGTTACTTTTTCAAAAAGTTGGTCGTCAATTGTTTCATCAAGTTTTTTAAAATACAAATACAGTTGTTACGTCCCAGTCATACACTGTTAGAAGTAAGTTCATGAAATTTCATGAAAATGTTGTGAAGCTTTTTACACTACAGTTAGTGAAAAACTCATTGAAATTCCAAGCAACACTGAAATTTAAATAACCTTATTGAAATTTCAACGTAAGTTTTGAATCTATTTTAAGAGATAGTGCATTGAATTTTTTGTAAATGTTCATGAATATCCTATGGATGTTCAATGTAAATACACTGTAAAAAATTTATTGGGGAATTTCCCCCAAAATCGTTATAAACAAATTTTGAAAAATCAAAAAATCAAATTTTCTCGAAAACGGCTCAACCGATCTCGGTGGTTGAAATATATGTTTTAGTGGGTACTAAAGAGGTTCTGAAAAAAATTCAATAACCAAATCTGTTTTTTTTTTTAAGAGGATAAAAAAAATTATTTAAATTTTTACATAATTTTTTTTGTAGGAAGTACTTTTGGTACACCAATCATTTCTTCCCTATATCATGCTCACATTCAAGGTTGCAATATGTGTTTTTGAGGAGATGATCAAAGCATTAGATCATAGTTTTAAAAAATAAAAACAACTTGTTGGCCCCTCAGATGTATGCAATCCAATGATAATGAGGGGCTAACTTTATTTTTAGCTCATAACGCAATAATTTATACGCAAAAGTGTAATAAAAACCAAATGCAACATAATTATTCCATTAAAAGCACATTTTCTCGTGAATTACCCAGTCACAGTGTCAATTGCTTCTAGGTAGTTAGACAAATACTTCTCTTCGCTTACTGCTGACATTCGCCAAACTAATTTCATGTTTGCCCAGGATAGTATCCCTTACTTTTTGTACACTATATACAACTATATACATCCCATATTAATAAATTAACAAAACATATATACACTATATACCTACACGATACCCAACAATTTACATATGTGACCGTCCGTGAAGAAAGGGACCTATTGCGCGTTACACAGTAATACAAGAATCTGAATTTCAGTAAAAAAAGCAGGTTGAATTTCAGATGTAACCAAAAGGATCATTCGCCGGTTGAAAGTCAACTGATGATTGTAATATGACATCCAGTAACTTGCAATTTTGTTGAAAGTCAAACGCTTTATGCACGTAAAATGAAATTTTTAGGTTAATTTAAGACGCAAATATTGTTGACATCCCGTCAAACCTTCACTTAATGTTTTTGGAGTTTATAACATATCCTACTTATAAAATATGACAAAAATGATAAAACGAAGATACGGAAATTCATTTCCCGTAAAAACTTGATTTTTTTTACCTCCATGATAATGTATTCCTTGGAATTTGTCACAGCATTGAGTCTTAAAAAACTTTTCACGAAAGACGTTCATGCCCAACACATAGATTTAAACAGACATCGATCAACACTGTTTTTTTTATAATTTCTGCATTTCAACCATTTTTAAAATACTTTTTTTTATTTAAGTAAAAATGTTTCACAAACGACTTAAATATACACATCTCCAACTTATCGAGATCTACGCGTCAATCGACATTTTTCCTAAGTGTTCGCGCATTGCAGTTCGCGCACGCATTTCTGCTAGCCTAAATGAATTTCAGATCGCACGACTGAAAATCATTCGAAAGATAATATACCTACCAGTTGTTCATTGTATCACTTCTTATTTCAGACACAGACACGGCATTTAAGACCAATTTGTGGTTGAAATTAATTGATTTACTTAATTTAAGTTAAAAATGACATTCAAATAAAAAGCTATCGATTGGTGTGAAAAACTAAAAATTGATTTTTTCCCTTTCTTCGCGGACGGTCACATATATACACTTCATACGCACAAAACTCTTGCCCCGCCTAAAAGTGGCAACTGATTTTCAAGTGTTTTGATTCATTCTCAATAAGTGGACGCATATGTGCATTTGTAATTTACTTTTATTTTTAATTGCGGAATGATCTCAGTTCCTCGTCATTCGATATTTTGTCCATGGTACCATATTCTAAGTTGTTTTTATTCGTGTCTCATATGTCTATATTTTATGTTTTGTTAAATTATTAATATAGGATGTATATAGTTGTATACAGTTTACATAAAGTAAGGGATGCCAATCTGACTGACAACCTCCACGTGGTGCATCCTGGGCAAATATGAAATTAGTTTGGCAAATGTCAGCAATAAGCGAAGAGAAGTATTTTTCTATCTACCTAGAAGCAATTGACACTGCATCATAGGATTACATACATCTGAGGGGCAAGATCGGTCAAGCCGTTTCGAGAAAATTTGATTTTTCAAAATTTGTTTATAACTTTTGTAAACAAAATTTTTTTTAGTTGATACTTAAGGTAAATAAATTTTATAGGGGTAGCCACTTACCCCTGCAATATGGATCACATCCGAGCGGGGGCCCCCAGACCATGCTTATCCTGCTACGCCCTTTTCCCCAAAGTTTAGTAGGGAAAATTCTCCAAACATTCGTGTGGAATATTAACCAATAAGTGGTGAATTTTCCCCAAAATTTGATGGGAAATATTCCTTATGTTATTCTGTAATAGCTTCAAAATTTCTCGAAATTTATGTCGGGAAATTCCAGAAAATTGGTGTAATACCAATAAAAAAGCAAAGGTGAGCTCGACCGTAGCAATGGAAGAGCCTCGCCCTGAACGAACCGCCTTGTTGATCATCATGTTGTTGATCACGGTTGCCTGTGCGCCAAGTAAGTATGCTTTGCTTCGCGTGGGCTGCATTCTTAAACACTGGACGCGTCATTTCTGTTTCGAGAGAGGCGGCACGTTGCGCCCTGGCGGATTTCTCATGAAATACCACCTCAGAGCAGCAAGGAACTACATTTTCAATGCATGTTTAATAAAATTTACGTAAACCACAGTGAAATTTATTCAGCCACCAATAATATTTTATGTACAAGCAATTGAAACAGGTTTCAGAGTCAATTTTATATAATTTCAATAACTTTTGCTTCAAAATTAAGTTTTGTGTCACTGAAAATGAATGAATATGGTCTCAAATTAATTTTCAAAGCCAAATTTATGAAATTCCAGTGACATAAGTCATTGAAAACTGACTGCAATTTCAGGAAATTTCTAACAGTGTAATTTTTGGTATGATTTGATTCAAGACTAACGGTATTAGCTTAAATTCAACTGAGAAAATATTATTTAAAGATGAATTGAACGAAGGTATTCTAAAATTGTGGAGGGGTTTCTGAACACTAATAAGCAGAAAAGGGAAAGTTCCAATTGTTTGGAAAATTCTAAAGGACGCCATTTGCTGAATCTTTGTTCCCACTAATACCTGTAAATCACAGTGAGGATAATAATTCAAAACTGTAAGGCTTAAGGCCATCTGCGTCTGTTATAATCTAGAAGAAACTAGCAAGTCTCTCTGCGGCATGTCACAACTGCGGCATCTCTACCTAGCGGCATCTCTCACTAGTGGAAAGGGATTCGACCAATATTATTTATGTGGCCAGTCACAGGGATACCTTCCCGCCCCCATCCCCCTCCACGAGACGTTGGAAAAGAGGTAGGGGTTTGACCAACATTATTTCTTTGGCCAGTCACAGGGGTGCGATGAGAGATGCCGAAAAAATGTTAATTTCACTGTAAGAAATGCCGCGCGGGAGAGAAGCCGCTAGATAGAGATGCCACAGTTGTGACATGCCGCAGAGAGACTTGCCGCATGTGAGATGCCCTGTCCCCACGTTGATGACTCACTTCCAAACTTATATAGTTCTCTCTCTTTCTCTCACAGTAACATCTGTTTTACCCACTACTGTAAATTTCGAACTTTCGATCTCATGACGTCCAAACGCAGCTCTGTAATTCAGTCACAACCGAACACTTCAAATTGAATATATATGGTAAACTTGAATTCAAGGTTTTCGTTTTCTTGCAAGATCCCATCCCCATAGTGAACTTTTGTATACTTTCGTTAAACTAAACGGATCTCAAAAACAGTATTTATGAAAAAAATCTGTAAAATAAGTTTTGGAAAGTTTGAACCCAGGCGATACTTTTTCCGTTTACACCTTTTTTTTGTACAATCAACCGTTTTCCATTCATAGCGTTATTTTATTATATTATTATAGATAGACTGGTTCATTTAAGTTTCATAGAACTGCAGTTTAACCTATTGTCCTATTCTTTTATTTCTAAAAACTCAGTAAAACAGAGATCGCCTGCCCACTATAGTCCTCACTGCTAAAGTATCATTTAAGTCCTTTAGCCTGTGAAAATTTTACTTTTACTGAGATTACCCAGTGATAGCCTGCGGCTACATCTGCCTTTATTGCTCACAATCAAATTCAAAATCCCATTTAACGTCCAAAACTCAAGTCAATGTATAAAATTCCTGAAAATAAAACAAGAATCCAACGATAAAATTTGGACAACCACCACAAAATGCTCCTATTGTAATTCCTAAAAACAAAACAAAAAACAAAGTTTTCTTTCTTTGTACAAAAATAAAAAAGAAGAAAGAAAAATGAGAAGGCAACCAACTAAATCCCTTTCCTTCTATTTTTTATTTCATTCGTTGCAAAGTTGCAGACAGTTATTGATGCTTTTAACAGTTTCCATCCAAAACATAAATTTACCCATGAAATAGAGAAAAATAATAAAATCAGTTTTTTGGACATAGAAGTAATTAAAGGCCAGGATGGTAATATTATTACCAATTGGTATAGGAAAAGTACATGCAGGCGAGGGGCTATTCACTGAGTGAAAATAAGTGCAAGAATTCTTGGATTTCAAAGAATACGCGATCTTGAATCTGAGTTAAGATGAATGAAGCGGAACACGTCAGAGTTGGTGAGAATCGGAGAGAACTGGAAAGAATCGAAGAGAATCGGAAAGAATACGGATGAATTTAAAGAATACAAGAAGATCAGGAAGAGTACGAAATGAGTTTTCTATTCTGACTCTGAACTTCTTTATTCCTTTAAAAAGATGTTTTCCCATAATTGGTCAGTTGTATTTATCAAAAAATGTTTTAGAAAAAAATGCTCCTCTCGGAGTAGTCCAACTTTTGTTAGAAACTTTTTGCTGTGGAATCCGAATTAAAAAAAAAGAAGCACAGTTTTATTTTTCTACGTGATTGTTTATTTTTCATGCCAAAAATCGTCATAATCAAGCAATAAGACAGAAAATTTTTCTTCGTAAATGGTTTTCTAACCGATGCTATTTTCAAAGTTTTAAAAAATCCGAAATTGTAAGAGGACTATTGCATTATTTAAAAAAAATTAAAACGCGAATATCTGGAAAGTGATGAATTTCTCGCGGAGGGTGGCCCTAGTTTTTCGTACTTTTTACGTAATATTTAGTAAACAAAATCGGACAGACCTAGAACTGCACACAGAATTTCCCCTGACTCATCCCGGCAGCATCATTGCAAACATGATTTATAAAGACTTTACAATATAAAATGAAATAACGTAAAAATATTAATAAAAGTACCGAATCAATTCCGAATCAGGTAGGTTTAACAATCTCAGTTCACACATAAAGTCGCAGAATCTCTTGGCGGCGAAATATGTTTTTTTTAGAGAAAATTAGGTGACAAGTATTTTTCCGTTTTGAGAACAATAAAAAAACCTATGATGTTACGAGGATTTTAATTTTGACGTCTCTTTTTCCAAAAATACCATTTTTTTCTTCAGCCTCATATTATTTTTGACCTAATTTTGATTTTATGAATATCCTTTTGGATTCTGGTGTTTGTTTACCGTTCTCTCACAAAATCTTTCGGAAATTTTTTAAAAGCTTAAAATAAAAATACTGACGACGACTTGTTTTCGCATTTTTATGCGTTTTATTTATTTTTTAATGAATGCAGTAGTCCTCTTACACTGAGCGAAGAATTCCCGTGTAGTTCGGGTTTACACCCCAATAGTTCGGGTGGTGTCTCTTTTTTTTTGTTTCAACCGAAGGATTGGCGCGCTTGCACTACTGAGATGTGCGATCACCCCAACCATTCGAGTGCTCGCCCGAAACAGCAGCGGCCAAAGTGGTGGGGTGCCCGCCTGAATACTTGGGGAGCTTGCACGAATGATTCGGGAGATTCGAGTCGTCAACCGCTCTGGATGTTGCGCGTTCGCGTTCTAGAGAAAGAATAATGTTTTATATTTCTCTTACTTTCGTTAAGGATTACACAGGCCAACACATTTTCACACCCACAGACCGGACCTAGTGCACCCGAAGGAATTTGACGAGCTGAATCCGAATCTGAACTCAGAATTGCTCCATCACCCTAGGTTTCCGATATATCCTAACCTAAAAGTGCAAAAAACACGGTTTTTTGCTATATTTGAGCTTCGCTCACATTGAGAATTTTTATTATATTGCAAATCTGGGCACAGCATCAGAAAGCTACTATCTTCTACTTTAAAAACCACTACCCACTTTT
>CAKNWW010088734.1:0-10018 GCA_932074435.1 Andricus kollari | reverse complement strand
TATGAAAATCGGAATGTTTCAGTAATTTTTGGCAGCCATATTGGATCCGCCATCTTTAATTAGGAAAATCTGATTTCGCATTCGTGATCAGCGATCGCAAAAGCCCATATATACATGCATGTATGGGAATTTAGTTAAAAATATTGTTCCAATACGTGAAATCAGGAATTGCAAACAAATTTGGTTTTACCATATTGGACATCGCTATCTCGAATTTCGGGAAACTAATCTATATATCTTGAAGCTTATGGTCCATGGACGCAAGAATTTCACTATTTAGAGGTATGTCTTTACAAATTCGAGACGAAAATAATCAAATGAAGATTTGATATAATGAAAAATTCTTATTTTTTGTTAAATAAGCGAATATAATTATTTCAGTTTGAATTTTGTTGCAATTCTGATTACTTATTGCAAAAGTTGAGGAAATTTTACAGTAGAATTCATTGTTTTGAAATATTTTAACAATCGATTCGTTAGCAGAAAATGTCGCTGAAAAAAGTGTTGAAAAAACGTACGTGTGGTCCTTAACGAGTTAAGTAAACGAATAATTTACTATTTTTAAATTGTATGTCCTTTGTTTAACTAAAACAATTATACACAAGAGATCGGAAGTGACTCACACCCACATTAATTTCGAAAATCCACAATTTTACAATTTTTTTCTCGAATGTCTATAGAATCCTTCTCTGATTAGTATACAATTTTTATTTTTATTAAAGAAATTATTGTTTCAATATTAAAATATACAGCTTTTGTTCAATAAGAATATTGTTTATGTGTGGCTGCAAGTCGGATGCATAAGAGAGAAAGAGATAGACAGTTGGAGGAGAGGGAGGGGAGATAATCGAAGAACCGCTTGGAGTCGAGTCTCTCAAAATTCGAGTCCTGACCGTTCAAATTCGAGTCCAGATATTCGAGTTTCAGACACCGATAGTCGGATGCTCGAAGGAATCGGACTCGAGTCGGCCATCTCTACTTGTCGCCGAAGAGTCGAGGACTGTGGTTCTCCAATAGGTAGGCTCTTGAAGAACTTGAATTTTCCTCGCTTCTTTCGAGTATGTGGATCCATTAAGAAGGAAGAGATGAAATATTTCATCCGCTCATTTCTTTTCCACCCCTTTTCAAAGGGGGTTTGGGAAGAAAATACCATCAAACTTAATTTAAAGGCGAAATTCACTAGATCAGAATGACTGTGGTTCCTCCCAGTAATTCCTTCTTTAGAAAGTTTCTTTTGGCCATGAGTGTGACGATTGACAAATGAGCACGAGATATTACAAATTTTGGTAAAGAATTGTCAAAACGGTAAACGAGTCGCCGGTAAAATCATGGGTAATTTTTTTGCATAAAGAGAATCGCAAACATGTTGAGTCATCAAATAATTTACTTCCACTTTGGTAAATTTAGAGTTTTTAACCTCTCGCTGTAAATATTTTCAATAACTTCGCGTGTAAGCTCTCTAGAAAAAGGTACTGAATTCATGGGATTTACGACGCCTTTCTCATAATATCTCATCAATTTCCAAAAACATTGAAGGCCCATCGGATTTTTCCATAGGCGTAGATTAATTATATTCCAAATAAAAGTAGATCTAGTTTCCGTGCACGAGATTGTTGTGAAAATAAGCTTGACTTGCCAATAATCTCGTAGTCGCTGTTCTGAGCACGTAGCTAATTATTTCCTTGATAAAAATGCAGTGCAGTCAGTACTGCCCTAGCTAGAAGGTTTTCTTTCTTAGTTTTTTCAGTATAAGTAGGGAAAACGGTGACCCTAAGAAGTAGGATCATCATTTCATTTGGTTATGTGATGATGTAAAATATCTCGCCAAAATCTCGTAGAGCTTAGAACCGTGGTTTTTAGAGATCCGACTGACAAGGGGAACGCCTGAGGGTTGAAATTCAAATCGAGGTCGAGTGAGCATTAATCGAAAGATTATCGAATTTCATTCGACACGTGTCACGGTTTTTTTGTAAGTAGGGCCCGCTTTTGGAACTACGAATTTTTGAAAATTGCGGTTGCCGTCACTGATTCACCAGTGTCAGTCACGCGGCACGCCTCTCACCAAGCGGTGGTGGCCTAGTGGTAGCGTTTATGCTTAAGAATCCACAATTTTCGGAAATTCATATTTTCAAAACCGGGCCCTACTTACAAAAAAGCCGTGACACATGTCCAATGAAATTCGATAATCTTTCGAATTATGTTCACGCGACCTCGCTCGATTTGAATTTCGACCCTCAGGCATTCCCCTTGCTGGCATTTTCAACAAATGAAAAATATTTTCCCTATTTACGATGGGGAAGTAAAAACGAAGTCGTCCCGCGGGCAATAACGCTTCAACTTCTTATAATGACATGAACGGCGATACTTATAAATTTTATCATAAACTGAGACTATTTTTTTTAAACTTTCGTGTAACATTTTGCTTTTTAGGTACTTCAGACCATTTAACAACGTTTAAGAATTGCATAAAATTAAATTTTTTTTCTGAACATTTACAATTTCTTATAAAGATGGAACTTTGAATTTAAAAAAAAAATGTTTGGCGATAGTAGTATTTATAGTTTTTCGACATTACAGAACACATAAAATATATTTTTAAATGCATTTTTTCAACTTGTAAATATTTATACTGTCGGTATAGTATACCCCGATCGTGAAGCCAGCCGTTAGCGAGTGCTGGGCGAATTGCCGATTATCTGTACTGGTGACTAGTACTGGGCCAGTACTTCGTCGGCGGTGAACTTCGGCGGACTACAGAAATTTCCATCTGGGTCAGGGATGTCCCCAGGATATCCCGGGATATAATTTGGATACCCAATTTTTCGTTTGTGGGATGGTCTAAAATTTTATATGGGTTATCCGAGAAATGTCCAGAACAAGATATATTACTGTTATAAATAAACATTTTCTCTATAAATAATGTGTACTTTAAGATTGTTTTTAATTGGTCAGAACATTTTTCTACGAACTGAAAATGTCTAGTTGTGAAACTTTGTAAGACCCCAATTTTCGAAACTATTTAACTTCAAGTAACAATCTTTATAAACAATATATTGGGATATTCTGAGGATAGCCCGTTTGGAATATGGAGCAAATCTAAAGCCGGACAAACAAAGGATATCTCACGAGGCGGAAATTTGGTTATCCGGGATATCCTGGGCACCGCTTTGTGGTATCCCATCAGCCCGCCGGGATATCTTGGGGATATCTCAGGGATATCCTTTTATTATGAGGGGGCATCCTAGTATAAACGCAATTATGGTTTTTTATCAAAGAAGATAAAAATGGGCGAATTTGGTTTTTTGTGTGTGTGCATAAGTGGGCATAAATCTGGAATGTAATGTAAGGTGGGAAATATATCTTTTTAATAATAATGTTTTCCGAACATAATTATTGTACTTTTCTATGTTACAGTACTCTCCCACCTATCGCGAAATTCTGGGACTGGGATTCGCGTTAGGTGGGTTCCCCCACCACGTCAAAAATCTTTACCCCCTTGCGCTTTATCCTCATATCCTCATATCTGATTGGTTGAGAAAATGGAATCTATTAAAAGAAGTAAGGCAAAAAGTAACATAAAATACAAGTTGTATTTTATGCTTAGATTGATAATTCCTTAATAAAACCACAACATAAATTGGTAAACTCTAATTATTAATATTAAAAGTGATTTTTAATTAATATTATTTTCTTTGTAAAAATATATTATAAATGAATGAAAGGATATTAACTTAAACTATAATTGTAAATATATTCTCGAATTTTTAACCTCTCCGATCTCCCCTTTTTGAACGCAATCTGTTATTTTAAATTTCTCTTCAAAAAGAAGTTTTTTCTTCTTCGGTCTAGAATTGCAAGCCATTTACAAATCGAAACTAACTTATTAAATATTTTACATTGAATGTCAACATTTTTTTGAAAAATTATGTTTTCGCGTGAGAATTTTGTGTAATGCGTGCGCACGCATGTGTCGGTAATCGGATGAAAGCGAGTGGAGGAAGTCGCGATAGGTGGTAGTGCAATAGGTGGGAGGATATTGTACATCAAACCACTTCTATAATACCAGATAAATTAAGAAAAACACGTGCCGCTATAGTTATTATAGCTTAGAGTATATTTTTAAACTGAACTTACTTTGCAGTGCATCCTCCAGATTCTAAAAGAACTGCTAGCAAATCGTGCTGGTACCCAATGACAAGTAAAAACCACTGTCTGTGAAATAGTGATGATCCTTTCGTAGTTTCTACAATCTCTTGTTTAACGAAAGTAGGGTGAACTTTTTTCCAAACTATTAAAGATTTAAGTGACTCTTTAGTAACAAGGTTTAACAATCCATTCTGTCGTAGGAAAGCATGTACTTGAATTAAATTATCGTGAGGCAAGTGAGATCGTAGCAAGTAACTCTTATGGTATATGCAACTCCCGATAATCGTGTACAATCGCTGACAATCCATTGGATCTTCATTCTGTTGTAATGAAAAACATCAAATATCACTTCGCCAGTTACAAATGTTCACGCGTTAATCCAATTGATAATCCACGTAGACGTACACGTGGAAATTTGTCTTCGTCCGTTTGAAAAGGGCCCTTATGATCGGTATAGAGTTACGTATAGAGGCCAATAGCTGGGTGAATTTCCGATATTATAGATCCAAAAAGTATAGATTTCACATAGGTCCTCCTAACATTGCCCACTTCAACCCGAGAATGATCATTGTGATCCTGACTTTCAAAAATACGAATATCTCTTAAATTAGAGCCCAATATAAGGGCCCTTATCATATGGACGTACTCATATACGTAACTGCATTTAATAACATGAAATTCCATGTGAAATTGGGGTGGTATTTTGCAACAGTTGACGTGGAATTTCGCGTGACACCGTGGTAAATCTAAAGCGACAAACACGTCCTACGACCATGAAATAGGTGGTTGTACCGTAAGATGGATTTACATAACAGGACATACCGGCAAGAGACCAGTGTTCCTTAAGGACGCCGAGCGAACCGCATATCTTTTCTGGCATGCGGGTATGATCTCAACCCTATCCACCTACACTGGGTGTATTATACCCGGACGATATTTTCGGCTTGCTGTATCTTTAGAATGCGGCCGCGAAAGGTCCCAATGAGCGTGAAAATCGACTTCAGAACAAAATCGAACACAAGGTAAATATTACTGTATACTATTAGACAATAAAAAAACGAATGCTACCATATATTTTGTCCTAATTTTCAATTGAATGTGAGAAAATAATAGATGTTTTCGGTTTTTTGGGTATGTTCAAACGCGTGACACGCTCACTGGCTCGCCGAGAGGCGCAAGTGGTCGCGGCCTCCAGAACCTGGGGAGGAAATGGAGGATGGTGAATTCTCAAGGAATTGATAGGTCTAAATTCATGTTGGATTTGTCAATGGCTTTAGTCAAGCCTTTACTTGAAACTCGTTTGACGCTTTCGACTCCTTCCTCTTTTTTGAGGGAAATGTTTCGTGAGTTCTTCCCTGCTTCAAATGACGTATAGTATCTGATAGTGTCAGATACAAAAACGGATAAAGGTGCGAATAGCCCACGTCGGATTTTATTACGTCTCTATCTGGATCTCTTTCAGTTCGTAAAATCTTAAACGGAAAACTAGCGCCTCTATCCGGATTTTAATCCGGATGACATATGGAAAATAGCATTTTATCTGGCCCTATGCGGAACTTTGTCGGAACTTAAGTTAGAA
This sequence comes from Andricus kollari, assembly GCA_932074435.1. Lineage (NCBI taxonomy): Eukaryota > Metazoa > Arthropoda > Insecta > Hymenoptera > Cynipidae > Andricus > Andricus kollari. Next base: position 4,293 of record CAKNWW010088734.1, on the reverse strand, counting down.
GACTCTTTTCATCTAAGTCCAACAACCGTTTTCTATCTGGATCCATCCGGCTTTGAAGCGAACATCGGAAACAGAAAACTGAATTATTTGCCTGACGCAATCTTACGCGGCCCTATCTGGAACTATGACAGAACTTACATTAGAAGACTGTTTTTGTTTAATTCCTAAAACTGTTTTCTATCTGGATCCATCCAGCTTTGATGAGAACATCAAAAACAGAAAACTGAATTATTTGGCCTACGGAATCTTATGCGGCCTTATCTGGAAATATGTCGGAAGTTACATTACACAGAGAAAAATGGAGAAATAATTGTTATGAAGAGTGCTGTATTACATTATAGATTATTATGGCACTGGTGACTATTGATCGAGTGAAGATACCCTTTCTAAACTGTTTAGTTGTGATTACTAGATCACATCATTCTTATATCTATAAATGTGTGTTTAATAGACTAATACAAATTAATGTGGTATAGATCTTGCTTTGATTCATTTCAATACAGTACCTATTGTAAAAGAAACCAATTTGGGAATCCTATTCAAAATATGTTACTATGTATAGTTAAAATAGTTAAAATTAGAGTCAAAATAAGATGTGTCGTGCAATGTCAAATATATGACGCGCTTAGAGACGCGCATCGAGACGCTGTTATTAGCCAATAACGTTGAGCATATGAGCCTACTGTGACTCAGCACCAGAAAGCTACCACCAATATCAAGGCAAGCGCAGTAACGCTGCATTGCCGACATCAGTTCGCGAGTTCGCGCCATTCTCTGCTACACCTTTTTTATATTTTTTTGTGGATTACAAAAGAAGATAATAAGTGCTATTAAAACAAATAAAACGATGAATATCTCAATTACGGCAAAAGTTATAGAGATTTGAAAAAAAGTATTGGGGGTTTATGAAAAAAAAACACAAAATTCAAATATGACAATGTTTTTTTTTTGTAAGATATAGTTTATACGTTTTTCAAATAAAGGGTTGCAGTACAAAGCTAGATAACTGACATTTTTGGCAAAAATGAGCTTTTCGCATTAAAAAATATTAAAGAAACAAGTACATGTTGTCAAAGGATTTGTTCGAAATCTCATTTTTATTGCAGTAATAAAAAGATTGGTAATTCGTAACCAGATACTTGACTCTCTGTACACATGTCTGCTGTTTTTTTTAAATACCTAACCTCTTATCTTTTTCAACACTTGTTTGTGACCATATTCCTCTTCCTAAAGATTTTTAACTTCTGTAAAATAACAATATACTTTTTTTTCAAAGAAAAAACTCTCAAATAAAGCTAGTTGCCACGTTGTTCTCATCAAAATGCCGTAATCAAATTCCAACATAAAATGTTAAATCTTCATTTTCTACCAAAAGACACTTTTATAACTTTTACAATAGTTACATTGCGATACCGCCATATTAAATCTTTATTTCCCCGGAACAGAATCAGTTTTTTCTATGAAAACTTTTTTATTCTTATTGAGCCTCTCCATATTTCAGGAACAAGTTTTTATTATTTAAAAAAATTATAAAATAGATGTTCAATCGCTATGTAAAAACGATTTTCAAAACCCATGAAATTAGGACCGACGAATTCTTGAATGATTTACTCGGAATTGGTTAACTTTTTCTAGGCAAAACTCATTTTCTCCCTATTTATCAATTCAATATCTCGGGGGCAAATTTTTATTTTTTATTTAACCCTTCAACCGGAACAACTTTTTTTCAACTTTTTAACGGGAAATCTTTCTGGGAGACGGATACCTTGGTTTTTCCAATAAATTCTCCAAAACTAATATTTCACAATATTCGACGTCTACGTTTACGTCTTTTACGTCTTTGAAGCCGCTAATCCTTATCTAGCATCAAACTTTTCAGATGCTATCCACCTGACAGACGGATGTTCCGGCCTAAGGGTTAAACTGAAAATTGCACTTTTTGTCGTGATCATCACCCGAGCCTGTTTCATTTTGAGGTTTCTGTCACTTTGAGATTGTAAACTTCCACAATTTATTTCTCAGAATTCGAAATTTTTTCTAATTATACTTTCTTGGCCTCAATTCACAAACACTTCAGCTCAGACGGTTACCCATCCAAGTACTAACTGCGCCCAACACTGCCTAACTTAAGTGATATAACGGGAACTGGTGCTTCCAGCGTGGTATGGCCGTTGGCCATAATGTCTAATTGTCTTAATTTTACAATATTCATTTTTGTGAGATTATTATCTACAGTTTAAAAAAAATTTATCCCGATACGTTAACTTGATCCGGAGATACTCGACTTTAAACTTTGCCCGGGCACAAACCACCTAGTGTAGGCTGAGCGAAAAGTTTCGGAAGTGTAGGCTTTGAGGGTTAAGGCCCTTGGAAATCATCGGTAAATCGGACTTCATACACTGAGCCAGCTGAAAATTACTCTACAGGAAACTCGGAGGATCCTGCACATATTCCTGTTCACGAACCTGCACACGAACCTTTACAGGTAACCTTGATGGTTTCTGTGCATGAATTTGCCATAGGAAACTGTACAAGATCTTGCAAAGGAACCAGCACCGAAAAAAAAACTTTTCGAAGGATCCTGTACAGGGTCCTCTGTGAAGAAAATTGAGGCACATGTTCCTTGTATGTATGTATGTATGTATGTATATATGTATGTATATTTATTGCCTCTAAGAATACAAGATTCTGTGGCAAGGGAGGGCCACTATTACAAAACGATAAAATTAAGATAAATTACAAAATAAAAGAAAAGTTATAATGTCGTATGTACAATAGGTTGTTAGTTCATATTGGTTGAGTTCGAGCAGTGTACTATTCAAATAGAGAGAAAGCTCTAATTTTGAAACATGTACTTATAAAGTTGTATATCGAGCGAAGCGTTCCAGGGTTTATATTTGACAAGATATGCAGATTGTTCTCGGTTATCATACCAATGTTACGCAAGTAATGGTTTCTAATGGGCGAGTAGATTGGACATTTGGCGAGGATGTGTAAGAGATCTTCATTTTCTCTTAGATTACATAACTGGCAAATCTGTTGTGGATCAATTACAGTTGTTCCAGCTTTAGAGGTGAACTTAATGGTGAATCTGGAGGAAGTTCTTAGTTGAGCGAAAATGCGCTTAAAAAGGAAAGGGGCTTTGAATAGCAGATATTGCTGGGTTAGTGCATCATTGTGTAAAATTTTACTGTAAATATAACTAAAATTACTGTTTTCCAATCTTAACAGATCCCGCGAATGGAAAAAATCACGGTAGCTATCAGCTATAGTATCAATTTGAGTTATAATATTGGGACCATTGAGATCCATAAGATTTTGACTTATGCCCGCTCCCTCCAAACATCTAATAAGTTGACCTAGCCAGTTATATTTAACATTTTTGCTGTTTGCGGTTTCGACTAGTTTTAGCATACAAAGTTTAAGATGGCGCGAGTCTTCCATATCGAAAATCTTCGCCGCCCAATTAAGCGCCATTTTTAATATTTGGTATGATACACAGGGTAGACCTAGTTCCAATCTGACAACGAAGTCAGGCGTATTTCTGGGTAGGCGCAAAAGATTTTTGAAAAAACGGACTTGAGCTTTTTCGAAGACATCTAGATAATTTAATCCGATAATGTGGGTCGAATACAATAAGGAACTCTTTATAATAGAGTCATGAATTTTGATGATGGAAGACCATGAGGAGCACTTAGTTCTAGTTAGAATATTGAAAGCCGAGGCTGAGGCTGAGTTGGCTCTGCTAACTGCTGCATGTGCAGCTAAGTTGAAAGCACCACAGGTTCTTTGTATAGAAACGTGTATAGGGTCCTTTGCAGAAAGCCTTCAAAGGGACCTTTGGAAGGATCCTGTACAAAAACGCATATAGATTCCTTTACTGAAGGCCAATACGAAAATGTATGTCACTTACAGCTATAAAGTAGCCTTTCTTTTATTCTCTTGCAGATCCAACTCACCATCGAGAGTGCCAAGCTACTAGCGAACTCTACCGGAGTAGTCCCTATGTAGATTGTAGGTTCATGTATAGGATCCTGAACAAGTTCCTGAACGTGAAACCACACCTAATTTCACTCTATGACGATACCTATACAAGATCATTCAAAGGTTAGCTTGCATACAGGTTCCTTGCAGGATCATGTACAATTTTCTTCACCGAATTCCTGCACAGAAACCGTCAAGATTACCTGTACAGGTACGTGTTTTCGTGCACAGGAACATGTGCAGGATCCTCTGATGTTCCCACATAGAAATTTTCAGCTAGGGCGGACAAACGGAGAATCCCTATTATAT
>CAKNWW010088722.1:0-14105 GCA_932074435.1 Andricus kollari | reverse complement strand
TGAATGACCCCTAATTATTTGTATGTTATACTTACCACTTTTCATCAAAGCGAAACACTCAATGCCCAAAATTACAACAACAAAAAAACATTTAACTAAACCCGAAAAAACATGAATAAATGAGAAATTGCACGCCGCGGGATTTAACCTCACCATCTTACTTTTTTGTTGAAATTTGACATCAATATAATATCCTTAGGATTGTTTGCATTTCTTCGAGCTTCTCACTTATTACACATTTGAAAGTATGGAGTTTGGACTCCTTATATTACTTCGTGGGTAAAACAATCGAAAATGGAAAGTGATTGAAAAGCACGTGGCACGAAACATTAAAAGAAATGATTGAACAGAGCAAGTCGCATTTTCCTGTACGCATTTCTTCTTTCTCCCTTTGGTTAGAAAATACTCTTAAAGTAAGAATTCCGCTTACTTTATTAGGAATATTACTAAGAATATGCCTGTAAGAATATGACACTCTTAATATTAGAATATCGTTTTTTCGGTGATGCAGATATTGAAATATTTTTGAGTAGTTTTCTGTGCATTTGTTGATCTAAAATAAGCGTTTGACAAGTTGGATAGAAGTAAACTTTGCTAGAAATTCCTGAAAGAATACGGAGTCAATGGATGGCTCCTACAAGCAAGAAAAACAATATATGTATGCAGGTAGCAAAGCAAGTTTAAGGGTAAATGGGAAACTTAGTGACTGGTTCAAAATTATGCAAAGTGTTAGGCAAGGATGCATTATGTCCTCATGGCTATTTATTATATTCATGGCGAAAGTGAGGGTACGTGTGTCAGCGTTCACAGATGATAAGAGTTTCTTGGCAAAGTCAATCGAAGACTTGCAAACAATGTTGAGCAAACTAATATCGAGACAGAAAGTCCTCACACTTGGGAAAAAGTAGCTCTATCTCAGTGAAAAAAAAGATCGCACTGAGTTCACATTTAGCCAGGCTGATTTGAAATCTTTCTACCTGTTCAACGACGTTTCTCGTATCTCGGTGAAAATTTGTGTGTTGTAAGAGCAACAAAGAAGCGTCGGCTGCTCAGACTATAGCGCGTCAGACTTCCATGCCGGAGGTCTGGGGTTCGATCCCTGAGCCGGGTACCAATGGAAATTTTTCTATAAATTTTTACCGGGGCATCGGTGGTTCGGAAGCCACCTTTAAACTGTAGGTCTCCTCAGAAAAAGCTGGAGCCTTACCAAGGATAAATGGGCTCTTTCAAGGGACTAAGCTTGGGGGTCGAGGCCGATTATGAGAAGACTCGAAAATGAGTCAGCGATCTTCTTGCGCTTGGGGCTCCTATAAGGAAACCACGCTAAATGAAAAGGAAATTACAATCATTAGACCAAGACTCTGACCTATACTCTGCAGGGAACCGTACAGAAGCAGACCCTTTTTTTCAAGTCTTTGCCGTTGGGGGCGGCTTGGCAATGGACATGCTTCACCTTTTTTTTGTACTACTATTCCCTCACGAGACTTTAGCATAGCTCATTCAAGTCCAGATTTTGCGAACTTAATTTACAGGAAAATATACAATTTTATCCACTTTTTTCAGGTCCGAGCTTTATCAGTGTACTAAGCTCTTTCTTTTGAACCTTGATTCGTCTCGATACCTCCATTTAAACCGGAGATAATTTTTTTTTGCATTAAAAATTCTGGTGACCACAATTTGTAATATTTTTTCATTTTCAATATTGGGCTTTTTCCTAAATAGACCAGTAATCCACTTAAATTTTTTCCATTTTTGACGGACATTTTTGCGACTTTAGGAACAGCTAAAAGTTTACCTTCCAAATGTAGTCATTGAAAACAGTTTTTTTTCCAGATTTGTCCCGATATTAAATACAAGCATGACAAGTACGTATATCTTGGTAGCCTATTCACTAAGGGCGGAAAGATAGGTGGAGAGATAGATAGTTAGATAGGCGTATAAACTATGGTAAGAAGGTTATCGGTAGAGCAGGATCCATGATCGGAAGTGAAAAGAAATCAGATAAAGCTAAAAGAACAATATATATATATTTATCGGTCTGAAAAAAGGGACCTAGTAGACAAAAAATCGATTTTCGAATTATGATCGCTTCTATAAGTTCTTTAACTGATCTTTCTAGTGGTGCAGTCAGAAATTTTGTATTTGCATTATTTCAGAAGATATAAATTATTGAAAGATTCTTTAAACGCGCGCGGAGCGGCAGAGATGTCTTCAGTCGCTCGCCCTGTAAAATTTCACTTTTGGCTAGCAGGTCCCTTTTCTAGGATCGCATCACATATAATTCTATATTTACAGTCACTGTGCTGTATGGTAGCGAGACCTGGACCTACCAAGAAGAGGATAAGATAAAAATTAACGCGATTGGCACGAAATTCCTGCGCAATATATGCGGTAAAACGCTAATGGACAAAGTCAGTAATGAGAGAATCATAAAAAAATGTGGTATAGAAGAGAGACTGGTTGACATATGTGAAAGCAATTCGATTGGTTGGTTTGGGCTTGGGGTTCATCCAAGTATTACTTAAGCATCATTTTCCCTATTCTTAACTTCCCCCCCCCTCCCTGCTTCAGTGAAAGAATATTTTTGCAATACGAATATACAACAATAAGCATCTATTTAGACCCCCCTTTCCACCTAAAATGCTTACGTAATACTTGAATAGCCCCTCGTTGAGAGAATGAAAGACGAAGGACTGATGAAACAAGTATGTTAAGGTAAAGTAAATGGCACCGTACCCAGAAGCAGACCGAGGAAAGAATGGTTAGAATCGTCCAATTTCCAACGAATATCATATTTTTTAGCATAGGTTACACCCATCTATAACCCTCATTTTCCTATTTTTCACTTCCTGACACAGAAATATCAATATATTATGTTTTTTGAATTCGTGGGATTCCTAATGTTTAATAAATGTAATTTTCATAAAATCTAATTTTAGTAATTTGATCCATAATTTCCCCACGAAATACGGCATTTCACTATTTGCAATAACACGAAAAAAACTAGCAATTAAAAAGTTTGCGTAGGGCGTACACGTTCGTCTCTGTACATTCTCCACGCCCTCTTCGAATCTTTTTATATTAATTTTCCATTCTAAAAGATCCAAGTAGAAGTTTCTGAGATTTCTTGCCTTCGTGATTCGACAGTCGCCACTTTATGAATTTTTTCTGACCTCTTAGTAAAATGGCAAAGCTTCACACCTATATAAATATACAAAATTGATTTAGTATCGAGTTTTGAAAAGTTCATTATAGTCGCAAAAAACATTGAAATCTATTTGATCCATAATTACTCCGGTTGACGGTACCATCTTACTTCTAATTAGCGTACCTATTTAGAATCTTACTTTAAAAATATATTCATTTATTGTCAAAAATCGCTTTAAACGACAATTAACAAGTCTAGTCGTTAATAAATTGCTAAATGAAACATTTATATTTTGGCGATAAAATAGATTCCTTACAAAGAAGTATTAATTAATTTTTCATCTGCCAGGAACCTATTTTTGACCCAAGGATATTATACTTTTGCTGAATCCAGCAATCTTTAATGATGTATTTTATGGGACATTCTGAAGATGGCATCGTAAAATAAACCAGATTCTTTTGTTCCTTTTATAGCTTGTAGATATAAATTTGAAGACCTCTATTAATTTAATGCTCATTATATGTGATCCAAAAGTCAGAACTGAGTATTAATTTATTAAAGACCTTATTTTCATTATTATTTCTATACATCTTAAATAGTTGCCGAGGCAAATTGAGGTAATTTTCTTTTGTTAAAAATTAATTTCAGCAAGCCTTTTCGACTTACAAAATGTTGCGTCTCCATTTTGGACAATAAATTATTTTAGACGATAATCGCGCTATGACAACAACGTGTTATCCACTCACGCAGTGTAAAATATCAATTTTCATTCAAATTCTATTTCCCTAAACTCTCGATTCTCGAATTGTATTTCACAAATTACACTGTTACATAAAAAAAACTCGATATACTTTTTACGATAAAAATTAGACATTGTAGGTCTAGTGGAAAAAAATTGTCATATGCGACATTTCTCATACACCCCCAAAAATTGCTTTTATGGTCAAAAACTGTTTTTTGGTATAGGTGCATGCATATGATAATTCATAAGTCTGTCATTTTTTATTTGATTTCCAATTTTGGTTGCTGGTTGAATGTAGAAAAATACCACTTTTTAACATAGATTGCTTATTCTATCATGGTGAAAAATCAAGAAGTTGCAGTCGAAAATATTTTGAAGTAGCTCATTTTTCCCTGATTTGTGGAAATTCGACTGAGGTATGAAACACCATTTGTGGCGTTTTTTATGAGATTTCATATTTTTCACTGTTAAAATTGAGTACTGCTTCAGCAGATAACGATCGAAAATTTCATATCAGCTTTCGCTGTTGTAGTTGGGAATTCAACTGCTAAATTAGCTTACAATTCGTTAACTCAGTCAAATTGAAACCAATTATAAAGTAAAAAACTGATGAAACACGAAATTTCACGAACTTTCCAAATATTACCAGCAAAAAATTAGTCGATTGAAAAAAATGTCGTGAAATTGTTGTTAAAGTTGAAAAAATTGGGAAAAAATCCGAAACTTCGAAATATTTTCGACTGTCGCTTCGTGATTTTTCACCGTGATGAAATTAACAATTTCTGGTTAGAAAGGTGTGTTTTTCTACTTTTAAATGAAATGCAGAATTTGAAATCAAATAATAAATGGCGAATTCATGAATTATTATATAGATGTACCTACATCAGATTTTGGGTGTGTATGCCATTTGAGAAATTAGTAAATTTGAAAAGTTTGTTCGAATTCAAAAAATTCTAATTTACCTAGAAACACTCGATTCTCCGATTTTATTTCATAAATTATTGGACATTGATAAACGCTAATACAAAAAAAAATCGCATAGCAATATCCCTGCCGGAAGACTGCTATTTAATAGAATTGATTAAATTTACGAAATTTAAAATTACAAAAATTACGATTTTCCTCTAGACGCTCCGTTCTTGTATTTTATTTGACAAATTACTTGTATTTGATGTTCAACAACAAAAACAACAACAATTTTATTCCGATATCCCTACCAGAAGACTGCTTTTTAACAAAATAATGTATTTATTAATTAAAAGAAATCTAATTTTCTCTAAAGGCCTGCTTGTTGGATTTTATTTGCCAAATTACTTCTGTTTGATGTCTGGTAAAAAGAAACAAAAAAATTCATCCTAATATCCCCCTATCGGCTGTATTTTTGCTGTAGCCCGACATTAAATAGAAGTAATGTTTGAAATAAAATCCGAGAACCGAGCGTTTAAGGGAAAATTAGAAAAAATTATCTTGATGCGTATTAGAGTGCGTGGTAGGATAAAACGTAGTTTTATCAACGTGATTGCCATATAAAATAAATTATTATTCATTTTCATGTAAAAAAAAAAAATTTTCAGCAATTAAAAAAAAATCAATTTATACTTTTGTTTATAAACGTTGTGAACTTCAGTTACATCAAAATTATGCAAATTTTCTTTTGTGTAATTTTCGTTTTTCTTCTCAAAGGATTCTCATTGGATCAGAATTTAAGTTTAATGAAAAACGTCAATAATCGGTAATAAGACTAAAAAAAGTTTAAACATAAATTTCTCGAACTCCTGAAGAACCTGCTTTGGCATATATCGGAAACCTTCCACTTTCCAATAAAAAAATAAATGATAACTGTACTGTCTTCAAATAGATGTTAATTATTTTAAAAAATTGATTATGTGAAATAAAGCGATCTACCGGATCTGATTTTTATTTTAAATTATTTGACTGCCGGTGTATGGACATAAATTAACTGAAACTATTAAAAATTAAAATAAAATTTTAAAAAAAATTAATCATTGGATAATTATTTACGCGAAGTGTGCCAAACATTAATTACGCTTAGCAGTAATTTTTGGTTTTTATTTTCTCTTTGCTTTTTCGTCAGCAGGATCAATTTATTCGTGAAAGGATACATCATTAAAACTACCAAGAATATGGTAGTTTTATTATGTGACGACATTCGAGATTTCTGAATTACCAAATTCACGTTGAATACATTTTTGTCTATACATGTTTGTTCGAAAACCACAGTCACAGAAGACTAAATAAAAACCACAAGAAGGTATTTATAAACTTTTCCAACACTTTAAATTTTATTGCAAGGGGTATCATAGTAAAAACGGTCGTTTTTAAATTTTTAACGCTGATAATTTATTGTTTCGAAATACCATTCCTATGAGAATCAAATGCGCCCATACGTTTAGGTTGGTTTACCTTTATTATTACTTAAATTTCAACTTTCAATTATTTTCAAACGTGTGCTAGATTGTTTCTCCAAATAAACTATGTAAATATAACCATAATGCTCGAAATGTCAAAATTGAGGGCCATAATTTGAAAACCTATAACTTTGTTTAGATTAAAGGCAATACAGATTTTCTGGTATGAAAATGATTCTGGTGCAATTCACTTGAAATTTATACTATGTTTTATAATCTTATCTTGTATCAACATCATTTTTATGTATAAAAAGTGTAGCATCTGTCATAGTATTCTCACCTCTCACGCGCCCGAACTCTCTTTGACGCGCTGTTTGAATGCTCGTATTTTTTTATCATCTTGACAGTTTGAAACATAACTCCTTCAATTTTCATGGGAAAATATAAAGAAACTTTGTCTTTTAGAGCGAATTAAAGTCAAAATATTTCTTTAATTTTGTTTTTCACAAAATCCAATTTTTTCACTTTCTTTCAGAAACAGTAACTGATTCAACTTTTTTTGTAATAGGATAAAAGATGCGCCATGAAATTTCCTACAAAAGCATATGTTTCAAAAATTTAATTTTCAAAATCGATTTTAAAGACAACAGGGGCCAACCGGAACGGCCATGTTAATTTTATATGCTCTTACACTATTCAGCGGCTCGATTGTCAGGGGATGGCGTCAAACCCCTTGACAAATGCACCAAGACGATAAAGTAAATTGATAGAACCCTCATTAATAGAAGAGCTGCAGAGTTTTTTGGGCCTCGTTAACTTCGTGGACAAATGGATTCCAAACTTATCACGATTGACCGAACCAATGAGAAAACTACTTCGTCTTAAATTGAGATGAACAGCTGACATCACGATTTATTGGAAAGCTGAACAGTCGCGAGTTTTTAACCAACTGAAACATGCGCTAACTAATATACAGACATCAGTGTATGACGACCCCAAGGACAGAACACAAGTAGTTGTAGATGCCAGCCCAGTAGGACTAGGTGATGTGCTTATACAGCACGATTCAAAAGGACCGCGAATCATCGACTACAGAAACAAAAGCCTTACCGAAAGCGAGAAACGCTTCTGCCATATTAAAAATGAGTCTCTCGCTTTAGTTTTGGCAGTTGAACATTTCCACATGTACTTTTCACCTTTTTTAATATTTGATCACATTTATATGTTTTAAGTTTTTACTATGATTATTTGGTTGAATTCACGAAAATCTTATTTTATTATGACTGCTAAATTGACATGATGCAGTGCTGCGAACTCTCAAAAGTGTTTATTTCACTGAATGAATAAGTAAGTTTTCACTGATTTTCAGTCACCGGTTTCCAGATATTTCAATCAGTGAAATTTCACTGACTATCAGTGACATTTCACTGATTTCACTATAAGGTGGTATATTGCCCCCAAAAAAGGATCATTGCCGACCCTCTTTTTCGATTGTGTACAAACTTGGATCCTCATCCTTTTGATTATGAGAATTACATCAACTCAATAATAGAACAATCTTGCCCGACGGCGTTGCCTATAAGAGGAATCAAATAGGTTTGTAGAACGGATGAAGAATTAAAAAATTAGGTAAATTAGGTAACGTCAACTGCCGTAATTATAGATCAAAATTCACGAATTTTTCCGATCGCGGCTTCGCTAAAAATCAGAAAATGTACTAAATTTCTTTTTTTACTATATGGTAATTGTTTTCAAGAGTCTTCTGAGGATATTCTGAAAATGTAAAAAAAATCTTCTTCGAAATTATCAATAATCAAAGTTTGATCCATATTTATAGTCCTGAAAAGGTAATTATGCAAAAAAATTTTTGTTTGTTAATAAAAGTATGCACAATTTTTTTCTTGGGTGCAGATCATATGGAAATCTTTCTTTAGGCATTACAGAGTATTAAAATAAAAATAGTTTGACTTTTAATTTTTTTTTTATAATACCTAGGTATATTTAGAAAAAATAAAATTTTGCAGGTTTTGAAATAGCAGTTAGACATTTCACTGATTAATCAGTGGTTCCGGCCTTATTCACTAATCAATTCAGTAACACTAGAGTAAATCATGTGAGACATAACCTCTAAGTTTCAAAGTAAAGCAAAGCAGGTAGGTAGGAGAAACTTTTGAAAATTCGTATCCAATACTTCTTTTTTTCATCAAGTCAATATTATTTATAATATAGTTCTTGAAAGACTTTTATTCATATTATGAGTATGTTATAAGGTTAAAAATTATAAATGATTGTAAAATATTCAATTAATAAATATTGTCAGTTATGAATGTATGAATGATGATTATTAACCAAAAAGATCAATTTGGGACAAAAATATCAATTTTCTAGTAAAAAAGACGAATTCTCAATAAAATACATCAAGTAGATAATGAATGGAATCAGGCTCTCAACTACGAGGAAATAAAATCGTCATCTCTTCCAAACAACGGACAAGAGTATTGGCAGCAGCCCACGAAGGATATCCGGGGATCGTGGCAATGAAATTTAGACTGCGGAAAAAAGTGTGGTGGCCGAAAATCGACAAAGATGCTGAAAATTACCTAAGGGCGTGCAAGGCTCGCACCCTAGTCTCAGCTCCTAATCCTCCAAATCCAATGAAAAGGCGCATACTACCAACGCAAGCGTGGATATACGTATAGCAATCGATTTTCTGGACTCCCTTCCAAGCGGAACCATTTCTTTGTGATAATCGACTATTTCATCCGATACAAAGAAATTAAAATCACTAAATCCATAAACGCACAGGAGACAATTGACATTTTAATAGAAATCTTTTCCATGGCAGGCATACCAATGAGCATTACAGCTGATAACGGCAGATAATTCACAAGCGAAGAATAGGGTGGTTTCGCAATTTTAGATAAAATAATTTTTAATACATAATTTTAATATAAACACAATGTGCCTTCTAAAATTTTTTTCTGTTGAGTCGTTCAACAGAAAAAAATTATTAAAACTTGAAGGCGGGAAAACACTTATTCAAGTTGGTGTCACGTGGGTGCCACGTGACTCAGAGGTTCTCATAATTATCAATGTGGCGATGTGGCTTTGATGGAAAATAACGAAACTTATGATAAAGAGGATAGGTCGCCTAACCATTTCTCATTTTACCTCCTCGTATTTCTGCACTTACGAAGTAAAAATAACTTTAACCCTGCATTACTATTGGTAGTCGAATCGGCGAGAACCGTATTCGTCGATTCGACTACCAATAGTAATGCAGGGTTAAAAGACTCCGATACCATAAATATATTTATTTTCGGGAGATTTCTGCTATTGGCTTTTACGAAACCCTCCTTTGAACATTTTTAAACAATATTTTGCGACTTCTATTTTCGACGTACTGATAACCAAAACAAAACATCGGCACAGAAAAATATATTTGAGAATCACTGACACATAATCTGTAATTGTTGTGCGATTTATGTGCGTTTTTAAAATTAGAATTTTATAAACTATAAGATCCATTCACTGGAAAAGTTATATCTGACTTTGGAAACAACCCTATTCAAAAAATGTTGCCTCAAATATGGCATAGATCATTACCATTCAATCCCATACTGGCCACAGAAAAATGGTGAAGTGGAAAGGCAAAATCGAGACATATTAAAATGACTTAAGATCAGCCAAATCCAGAAGTCTAACTGGCAGCAAGTTCTCCTAAAATACCTGAGGATGTACAATAGCACACCTCATTCTACCACGGGGAAATCACCTTGGGAACTTTTCTACCGACGACAATTCAGAGATAAGCTACCATCAATGATAGATTTCGAAAATGCAGATCCAGAGTTGAGAGACATGGACTGGGAAAGGAAAATGAAAGGGAAGGAATATGAAGATCTGAAAAGAAAAGCAACAGAAAGCGAAATGAAGATTGGTGAAAGAGTCTACGTAAAAAATCTGATCAAGGAAAATAAATTAACGCCACAATTCAATGATACAATGCATACGGTATTGAGTAAAAATGGAAGGGACGTAAATGTACAGGATGGCGAGACCTGACAGCAGTACAGGAGGAACATAGTTCACTTGAAAAAAATCCAGCGAACATGGTCAATCTACCAAGATGATGGAAACAATTGAGTGTGAAGTATGTTGAAAAATAATTGTCTTTCGAGTTGAAGTGTTGAAGTTTGCAGTATGTTGAAAAAATAATAGCGTTCGATTCGATTTAATTTATTTGTATTTGTATTCGGAAGTGCTGTAGTTAAAGCATATTGAAGACATAATTGTTCGATTCGATCTCATCTATTGGTTTCACATTCTGCATCTATATTGTTTAGAAGTTTTCAAAACAGTTGATAAGAAAGAGATGTAGCATCTGTCGTTTAAGGTATGTGTGTGTGTGTGGTGGGGGGCCGAGTGGGGGTTGCCCATTCGGTTTGGAACCAGGTAGTCGATAACGGGCCGGAGGCCGATGTAACTCTGTGAATACCAATAAACCTATATGTCTATATTTGAATTGTTATGAATTATTGATGAAACCTTGGACACAGCAAAAAGCATACGAAAATGTGGTACACCGAAACAAACTTTTATTTTTCTAAAATTACCCAAATATCTTTGAGTGACATAAAAGTGATAGGTTCTTGAAATATGCCCGCATATATAATTATGTAAATATCATTTATGAATGGGTCCAGCATAGTTTTTCACTCTGGTAATAATTATAGCCAACTTATTTTTGGGCGAGAAATGTTTAAAATAATGTGAGAGCTTTCGATTCTGATTTTAGTGGCAAAAGGTAGCAAAGTGATAAATCATGTAAGCGTCAGTTTTCCAGGATATATTTAACGAGAAATTGTTAATTTTATCTCTCTAGTTGAGTAGCGGGTATACTATTCGTCGTCCACCCCTTTCTCACCCTTGTGGAGCGCTACTCTATGCTTAAAGGCGAGTGCTGTTTAACGGTTAATCCTAACAGCTTATCTGATCGCGTGACTATGGAGTCGGGGTAGCTATAGCATCAACGAGAAGGCAACTCCGCGTGCGAATGAGCAGATATACAAGACAAGAGGCGTCCGTTTACACCGGAAAATTTCTACTATTAACGCCCGACGCCTAATGCCCGCCAAGCATCGCTCGTCCTTTGCCGTGCCAACAGAAAGGATCTTATCTCTCCTTTCTCTAGAATACAGCTACGGAAAATTAGATGAAAAATCCAATTGATAAAAATACTCACGCCTGCTTTACCTTCGCCTTAATGGATTTAGATAAGGCGCCACTCTCCTAGAATAATCAACTCGACTGGCATAAAGTCTGCATTTATCTACTCGCACCTGGTATTAAATGGAAGCATAAAAAAAGTAAGAGTGTGAAAGGACTTTTTTGCTTTTCATCAGGCTTCGGATCTTATAAGCTAATTAAGAGATGATAAAATTAGAAAATAAGCGGCCGTGCATAAATTACGTAAAGTTTTTTGTTTTAATTTTGAACCGCGTATCCACCTTTGTGAGGGTCTGTAAATTTTAACCCCTCCCTCCTATATTACGTAATTTTTACCGAATAATTTTTTTTCGTCAGTTTATGTAGGGGCCATCCAAAAACAACGTAAAACGATTTTGATCGAGGGGGTTTTAAAATCATACTGTTTCTTATGCATTAACAAAGTAGTTCATCTTTCAACTAAGTAGTTGAATTTTTAACCAAAAAATACAAATTCTCAGCAAAAATAGTAGATTACGTGGCGAGATTTCAGCCCCATGCTGCGTAATATATTTTTTGCAAAAATTACATTGAAAATGGCGGCTTTCGTTGCCTGCGAAGCGCTGCGAAAGCGGACACGTAACTACTTTACAAGCCCTAGGGTTTCCAATCCTCTTATTACAACAAACACTAGGGTTTGTAATAAGAGGCTTGGAAACAGTAGGGGTTGTAAAGTAGTTTCGTACCCGCTCACCTGCATACCGCTATTTTCGCCCCGCTTCACAGGCTACGAAAGCCGCCATTTTCGATTTTCGTATTGTGAAAATGTAATAATTGAACAAAAAAGACGAATTGTCAACAAAATAGTTCAATCCTCAACAACAAAAAAGATATATTTTCAACAAAAGAGATACATTTTTAGATAAAAGACGAACTTTCAAAAAGAGTTGAATTTTTAATTTAAACCAAGAAGAATAATTAGTATTTTGAAGCCAAAAAGACAAATTTCCTACCAAATACTTGAATCCTCACCTGTCGTTAATATCACCAAAGTAATGGAAGTTTAAGAAAAAAAGGACCAACATTTTCCATTTTGAATATCTCCTGAGTTTTTTATTTTTTCAAAAAATATATGAGGGGTTTTCTTTCAACATCTTAAAGAACGGATACTAGAATTTTCATCAAAATTACTAACAATAGCTGAAATTCTTTAGATGATTTGACATGGAATTACTCAAAGGTAAAAAGGTAAAAGTGATAAGAAGGAAAGTAATAATATTTAAAATAAAATAAAAAGATTACACATATTTTTAAGACGTATTTTTCGTGTTCATAATATCTTAAGCGCTTGCAAACACAAAGAGTCTAAATAATAATTTAAACCTCTTAAATGTTGGAAATGTATCTCTATAATATGATAACTATTTCCGACATCAAAATATTTGCAACACAGAAAAAGCAATGCTTTCGAACATTTCATCTGGAAAAGGATTTCCTCTTGATATTATATTTGGTATTGGGAAGAAAATTCTCATTTGAAAATGAAGTAAATAACCGGGTTGGCAGTTGGGTAAACGTACCGTTAGTCAGACAAATAGCGTTACCCTCATATTTAAATCGTTGTGGGCACTTATTTTAAAACTTTTTTCTAACAAAGATACACATTTTTAGACTCTCTATTTATCTATAAAATTATTTCTGTTACTATTTTTATGACGAATTTCATTTTCAAAGAACAAAAAGATTTTACTGGAAAAGGTTTTAAAAAAACACCGGTGGACGGACAAGATTTGTAGTGGTCGGAAAGCATGTTATCTGATAGTCGGACAGTATTTGTAGGTACCACAAATTTTTATTTAAAGCGAATAGTCTCAATAATACATTATTATAACATACTAAAAGTTCGGAGAGGTTAAAAATCTTTAAATATACAATACATAAATTGAAACTGCCAAGGATTTCAAAAACTTCAAGCTTCCCACGTTTGAAAAATGCAGCTTTTTAATTCAAATCTCAGTTAAAGTAAATCATAACTGCAAAATAAAAATATTATTTTTTCTGAAACAGAAAACAGCACATTCACATACCCAAAATGGCGATAAAGGCTGATTGACTTTCTGAACATGTTAAATACCGTAAAATTAATAAAAGTTGAAATCATCTTCTTCCTTACGTGTAACTAGCAAGTATGCAGAATGTAAACATATTTTTAATTTGAGTAATTATGGTTTATTGCACTATTCTAACTATAAAATATATGAGACTCTCAGACCACTGATACGTGTCCGGAGACCGGTATACTTACCCTATTTCAGTCGAGTGATATTTAATAGCAAGTTGGCTATGATAGCGGCACTGGGCGGGGTTTGGTGAATAAAACAAACACTAGCATTACTTGTTTTATTTATCATGCACCGTAATGCTATCATAGCCGACTTTCTCCTATCGTGTATGTTATTGACACAGTTCGACGGTAATACCTATATTTTGTCTAAATCGATAAACAGTTTGATATACGCATTTTCGCATACAGCAGTATCTCCCGGGTTAAAAGAGCGCTTCACTGATGTCGTTATCCCGCTTTATGTAGCCGGTTTTATTCACGGACAAGAAACTAGAAAGGCACATTTTACTTTCT
>CAKNWW010088703.1:0-13740 GCA_932074435.1 Andricus kollari | reverse complement strand
ATTGTTATCTAATTCTGCTCCCACGATAATTTGTTTCATAAAAGTCGAATTCAAATTATACGTAGTTCCCAGAATTACTTGTTTTTTTTTTGTAGACATGACATTTTTTAGTTTTAGATAAATTCAATAATGTTGTAATATCCGCCCAAATATTTAATCTTTACTTGATTTTTTTCACACAAATTTTTCATTTGTTTAAGCAAATTTATATCCTCATCAAACACTTGTATTATTCGTTTAGGTATAAACACGGTAAACTTATTTTCAAGAGAAACAATAATTCTTGATCCGAATTGGGTTTGCACTCTTTTAACGTTAGTAACCACGTAGATTTTATTATTCTCCAATTCTTTCAATTTTTTCATTGGCAAGATTTCCTAGGGTTGTCCAACTTCGTTGAGTTTCGCAAAATTCATTTTCCTTCCCTTAAACTGAAGTTTTTCAAATTTTTTGTTAAATCTTGAAATGTTATTCTTTCTTCAATTAACTGCTTCACTTCTCTAATATTTGTTAAAAGAGTGTTTATGCGAATAGTAAGTTCACTTTTCTTTTCACTACTCGGCATCTACGATATCTACTTGATGCTTAGGTGTCATCTGAAAACAATCAGTCGCATGTCTCCTTATATAGACCCCCACTTAATTTAAAATAAAGTTGTTATTTTCACCACATTCCATTTTGCACATGCCATTCTTGGTAAAAATCTAAGAAAAATAGTACGTCACCTCACCAAATTCTAAGAACTATTTCTAAAAATTATACAACATAAATTGATAACATTAAAGACAAAGCCGCTAAAACACCGGACGCCCTTCTCGGAAAAAATGTCGCTCGAAATTTATAAATAAGTGACAAACAACATTCCTTTACTGCCTCTAAAAAAATAATACCGATGACGTCATCAACTCTGAATCTTCTAGAAGGTCGGTAACATGTCGGTAACAGGAATCTATGTCCAGAAGCGCCCCTGTTCATCCACTTCGCATCTAATCCATTCCGTTCGCAGAATAAAGTTGGTTCGCACAGATACTTTTGTTTTCTTATTCCTTTTTTTTATTTTCTTGTATTATCATTTAAAGTTTAGAAACACGTAAGTGCAAAAGAAAATAACATTCAATTTATAATATATAAAATTCTTTGTGGTTCATTTTAAATCTAGGAAATTGTACGAAGAAATGAAATTAATCATTGGAAACTAATATTCTTGAAATAAATACATTTGAGGTTTTACTTACTATGTTTCTTCTATTTTATTTTTCAGGTAATAAGTTTTTCATTTTTTCATTGCTTTGAATACTTGGAATAAAGAAGCCTTTAACCTCTTTGTCTTCCGATATTAGTTTTAATACAAATAATTAAATTACAAAAATCTATTGCTATTACGATTACATTTATTTAATTTCTAGTACGAGTGGAGTCTTTAACCTTCGTAGTTAAATATACATATAAAAGGAAGACTGATTTCAAATATCATAACAGGCTCGTTTAAAATTAAACAATCTTGAATTGAAAGCATATGCCAAAACATTGAAAATGGTTTGGTTTAATTTTTAAATCTTTCAAAATTGTATCTTTTGAAAATAATTATGTCCACAATTGCTTGAATAAACATTTGAAATTCAACAATTCCAAATTAAAAACTGTCAATAATTGAATAAATCCCAATTCAAAGTCTTCAATACTAAACAACGTGTAAATGAGGAATGCTTTAAATTGTACACTTTCAAAATACTTATAGGCTCTAAAAATGCAGAATATTCTATTCTTAGGCTTACCAATTTAAATCATCACATTACTATCAGTATATAAAACTGAAAAATAATCAATTTTTGAACTTGAAAATGCACCAATTTCAAGCATTTAAAACTGAGGATTTTCGGATTGATAAAAGATGGTACAATATCACATTTATAGCCTTTAAAATTAAAAATTCGCAGCTTTAAATCTTAAAATTAAAAATGTTCATTATTTCAAAATCAAGAGTTTTATATTTGTGGAAATGAAAATTTGGCAGATTCCCTTAATTCCTTGAATATTCTGAATTCCCTGAATTCCTGGAACATTCTGAATTCCTGACATTCCTTAAATTCCCTGAGCGCTCTAAAATCGCTTAAATTCTTTGAATTCCCTGAAATATTTGAATTCTTTTAACTCCCTGAAATACTCCAATTCCCTGAAATCCTTGAATTCTCTGGATTCCTGAAAATCTCTGAATTCTCTGAAATCCCCGAATACCTGGAATATTCTGA
The DNA here is from genome assembly GCA_932074435.1 of Andricus kollari. Classification (NCBI taxonomy): domain Eukaryota; kingdom Metazoa; phylum Arthropoda; class Insecta; order Hymenoptera; family Cynipidae; genus Andricus; species Andricus kollari. The sequence goes on along the minus strand of CAKNWW010088703.1, from coordinate 11,491 downwards.
ATTGCCTAAATGCTTTGAAATCCCTGAGATTCTCTGAATTGCCAGAAATCATTGAATATCCTGAACTCTTTGAATATTTTACATTCCCAGAATTTGTTGAATATTCTAGATTCTCTGTAATCTTTGATTTCACAATGCATTATTGCAATCGAAATGAAACTGATAATATATTAATTTTTATCAAAAAGCAGTAAGTATTACTCAGAATAGACTCTCACCTCTCGTTTTTCTTCTGAAATCATTTCAGTGATGCTTCACAATCATTTTGAGACCAAAAAGAAAAAATAGCTGAAAGGAATTCTTGAATAAACTTAATTTTATTTTCAGGTACCTAAAATTTTTATAGCTTTGGACATCCAGGACCAATTACTATACCCACTTTTAACAAAGTTCGTTAAAAAGAAAGTTTTCTTGTATGTATCGCGTTTCTTTTGTAATTTGTGTTAAAAGTTTTTCTTATAATTTTGATTATTATTATTAAATGATTATTAAAGCTTTTAAGATTTGTATATAATATGATATACATTTATAAGAACAACTTTTAACGCAAAGCTCGATAGGGACGCGATATTCGGTGTTCTTTTTACGAAAATATACACAATAACTTGAAAATGAAAATAACAGCTTAATTTGATTCAACAATCCCTTCCACGATTTTTTTTCTTCTGATCTCAAATAATTGTGAGGTATCACTGAAATAGTTATAGAAGAAAAAGGAGATGTGTAAACCCTTTTGGGTTGAACTCTATCCAAGCCCACCATGCTCCATAAAACTTAAGTGCCTACCCTTAAGTACCTCCGCTGAAGTAGGATAGAGTTAAATGTTTTTTCTCATGTCAAGTTAAACAGTTGAATAAAAGAAAAAAAAGAAATTGGTTATTTCGTATCATGTTAGACAACCTATTAATAACAAAATTGCCGTAGATTGACACTGGGGAATTTTGAGGCATAGATTACTGGCCAGCGCCAGGTCTGGAACAGTTTAAACGGTCCAAATTAGACTGTCAAGACCAAATAATGTTTAGACTCCCGACTTTAATTAGAGTAAAATACTGAACGTTCTTGAGTTTGATCAACTATAAATTAACTTCCAGTCCTTGCCCGACATCATGTCAAGCCCACACTACCCCAACAAGTTTGTTCAGAGAAAAAGTTTTAGCCAAAAAGAACGTCTAAACATTATATTATTTAGTTTTATGGACATCAATGAAAAGGTTGGTAAATTAAAATATTGTGTAATTCGTCCTAAATTATGATCCGCTAAATATTGAATATATTAGTTTTAATGCCTAGCTACAATAAAGTCTGTGATTTATGTTCAATCCGGATAATTACATGTACAAAATCAGAAACGTGCAATTAATTAAATTAGATTATATCGGTCCTGGAGTTGGGAAGATGTGAAATTCCCCGTAGCTGAGGGACATCTCCTTTAATTAGGAACTAAAGCAACAATGCTGTGTATTCCAAGGATTCAGTTTGCCAGTAGCTTGCTCTAATAGATTGTACTGTGGTAGGCGTACTGACGGTTTTCAACTGGGTCGCAAACTCCGAGGATCTGATTTTTCTTATAAATTTAATTATTCTGTGCAGAGTTTGAGATTTCGAATAGGGGATCTATCATCTTCTGTACTAACAAAAGAGATCAAGCACAATATTGCTATCTTAGAACAACTCAATAAAAATTATTTATGTGATTTACTAACGATCGTCTATCTACAATTAAGTTATCAGGGTTGCTACAGAAGTCCGGTTTCAACATTTCATGACTTTTCCAGGGTTTTCAGTTCTAATTTTGACAAAATTAGGGGTCTACTTATTTTAAAAATCCAGTCAATTTATATTCAGATTTAATACATTCTACTGTTCGCTGACTAATTTACCAATAATTTCGCGTACAATTTAATCAATGAAAATTATAATGGCTTTCCAATTATATTAATGAGCTCTAAACAATTTTCATTAATATTATTACGATGTTTAAAAAAATCCAGACGGTATATTTACGTTATTTTGATTATTCGTATCAATCGAGGGGTGGACCACTCGACTTTTGAGCATACACTAGAATTCCAGATTTCAAAGATTTGAAAATATTCCAGAAGATTTCACGAAGATTTCACAATATTTCAAAGGATTTCAGAAAATTTTCGTAGAAATTCACATCATTTTCAAACTATTTCACGAAGATTTCATGGGTTTAAACAATTTCAAACATTTCAAAGAAATTGAAAAAGATTTAAGAAATTCCAAAAAAACTTCGAAAGATTTCAAAATATTTCAAAGTTTTGAAAAATTTCAATGGATTTCGAAGATTTCAAAAATTTGAATGGATTTCAAAGATTCCAAAAATTTCCAAGATTTTAAATGATTTCACGAAGGCTTGTATATCATATTTTAAAAGTTATCAACCCTTCGGTATCAATTAGCAAAAATTTTTAATTAAAACTTTGAGATAGGTGCGAATAAAAAAATTACAGTCATTCTTTAAAAAAGTCATGGCTTTTTCAGGTTTTACAGAACTTTCTCAAAATTCTATAACTTTTCCAGGTCTTGCCAGAACCCTGATTATCCACATTTCGGTTTTTTGAAGGTATGATACGCTAGTTAATATTCCATTTTTTTCTTATATTTTTCTCACTTTTTGTAAATTATTCCCCTTATTCATTTGCCATCACTTTTCTCCGGAAGGCAGGTGGTGTTGGGTAGTGAAGAAATACGAGGTACCTTAAAGGCTCCCAGCTCGGAGATCTAGCAGTAGTTAAGGGAAAGGTTATCGCTTCCAGGCAAGTACTGAAGTGCAAACATAGGAGAAGAATTTCGAAGTGAGGTTGTTCCACCACTTTATTGTAGGAAACAGTTTTCAGAATTAAGAGTTTTCAGGGAATTCATAAAATTTCAGGAATTCATTACATTCGTGTAATTCACTAAATTCAGGTAATCACAGAAATTCAGAGAATTTCAGGATTTTAATTAATAGAGGAAATTTAGAGAATTCAGGGAATTAATAGAATTCCTGAAATTTACTAAATTAAGGGAATTTAGAGAATTTAAGTTATTCCGGGAATTAAGAGAGTTCAGGAAATTCGCGGAATTTAGACAATTCAAGTAATGTATGGAATCAATGCAATTCAGAGAATTTATGGAATTCAAAGAATTCTGAGAATTACAGGAAGTCAGAGAATTCTCTGCATAACATGAATTCAGAGAATTATCTGAATTCGTGGAATGACTTGACTTATGTTATATCCTTGAATTCCTGGAATTTCTTAAATTATCTAGATTTCTTAAATTTATGTAGATCCCTGGATTCCAATAAATTCAAAATCATGCAAAGAATTCAGAGAAATTGAGGTAATTCAGAGATTTCAAGGGTTTCAGGAAATTCAGATATTTCAAGAATTCAAGAATTTCAGGAAATTAAGAAAATTGTACAAACATAGGAATATAGAGAATTTCAGGAATTGAAGTAATTGAGGGAGTTTATGGAATTCAAAAATTCGTTGAATTCGTTAAATTACCTGAATTATCTTAATTCCGTGAATTCATTGAATTCCCTCAATTATCTGGATCTCTCAAATTCGTGTAAATCCCTGAATTCCAAGTATGCAAATAATTCAGAGGAATGCAGAAAATTCAAGCAATTCAGAGATTTCAGAAAATTTGAGGGATTCAGATAATTTCAGGAATTAAAGTATTTCAGGGAATATATAGAATTCAGGAAATTAGTGAATTCAACAAATTCAGGGAATTAAGAGAATTACAGAAATTTAGAGAATTTCCGGAGTTTAGGTAATTCAGGGAATGTAGAGCATTCCGGTAATTCAGGAAATTAAGAGAATTACAGATATTCAGGGACTTCAGGAATTCAAGAAATTTTTGGAATGCAGAGAATTTAAGGAATTCAAGTAATTCAGGGACTTAAGAGAATTACCGAAAATCAGAGAATGTCAGTAATTTAAGTAATTCAGGGAATTTACAGAATTAAGGGAACTTTGACAATTCCGGTAATTCAAAGAATTACAGATACTTAGAGAATTTGAAGAATTCGGAGAATTTCAGGAGCGAAAGGAGTTCAGAAATTTTAGGTAATTTAGAGAATTCTCTGAATTTTTGGAATTTCATGAATTATTTTAATTCGTGGAATTACCTGAATTTTAATGTATAAATTCCTGAAAATAAACCAAGAATCTTACGATAAAATTTGGACAAACACCACAAAATGCTCCTATTGCATTTCCTGAAAACAAAATAAAAATTTGTTTCTTTGGACAAAAATAAAAAAGAGGAAAGAAAAATGAGAAGGCAACCAACCAAATCCCCTTCCTTCTCTTTTTTATTTCTTTCGTCTTCTTTATTTTTATTACTTTGAAATCACAATAAAAAAGCATGGATAATATTTACCAACGATTCGGTGCTCACACAGCACCCTTATCAAGGTAAGAAACTTTGACCAGGTGGAAACAGCAACGAAAATACGATGCTACCTCCTGGATACCCAAGAACTAAGTGTGGGTAAATCATGTATACCTGAGAACTAAGTATGGGTCTAAAGGAAAATCCATTATGAACATGATGAAACAGGAAATAAGAGAAAGTCAAGACTCATGAAAATCCATTGCTAAATGTAATTAATCATACTAGAATAAACTCTTGTTTAATTTATCCAAATCTGTTTTTAAATTAATAGCCAACTTATTTTGTTTTTTAATATAAAGCATTTCCATGAATTCTCTCTTTCTCCCATTACTCTCACTATGCAAAATTTCAACATTATCCCAGTCAAACTGATGGTCAATATCAACAAACCCTCTCGTATGTCTAGCAAGAACACTCGTATAACAGCGTCCCAACCGAACATCACTTATGTGTTCCTCCACCCTCGTATTAAGAAGTCTGCCAGTCTGTCCCACATAAGTCATCTTACAGACCTTGCAAGTGATCTTGTAAACAACACCACCCTTCTCAAATTTATTTGCAATAGGAGCATTTTGTGGTGTTTGTCCAAATTTTATCGTAAGATTCTTGGTTTATTTTCAGGAATTTATACATTGACTTGAATGTTGGACGTTAAATGGGATTTTGAATTTGATTTTAATCTAATTTAAGATTCTTAAATTTCAATTTACCTGAATTTTCTCAATTCTTTGAGTTCATGAAATTGCTTCAATTATCTGAATTTCTTACATTCCTGTAAATCTTTTAATTCCAAGTATGCACTTGAAAGTAATGAAAATAATTGACAGGAATGCAAGGAATTCAGAGATTTAAAGAAATTTCAGGATTTCAGAAATTTAAGTAATACAGGAAATTAAAGGAATTTAGGGAATACATAAAATATCAAAAAAGTTTTAAAAATTCAAAAGAAACCGAAAGAGTTTAAAATCATTCCAAGAGAGTGGTCGTTTTGGACGTACAGTCCGCGAGATGTTTTTTTTTAAACACGGTGGTATCGTTTTAACTAGCGAACCCATAAGTCAGAAAATTGATTTAACCTTTATTCCGAACATTAAGTTAAGATATTATGGTTTTATTTGTAGGTTTCACTTTTTGGCTTCTTTATTTACTTAAATGGAAGATGAATATTGCAAACGATTGAAAATGTAAAGTGAGAGAGATGCTTAAGCACAGATTTAATAGATAATTGAAAGTAGTTGGGTCGGGTAAATTGGATGTGAAGCTTCGATAATGAGAATTCGAAATAGCACGTCGAGGGGAATTATTCTCGAGAGCCGTACTTAGGTCGGGCGAATGAGTTCTTGCTTGACTGGAAATCGCTTTGTAAGGGACTCGAGGTGTCCCCTTTCTTTCACTCCCAGAATCCCTCTATTCGTGGGTTACACGCATCGTTCGAGAAGAGTAGAAAGACGGATCTCCGTCTAGTCAATCCTCTTCACATCCCTGGCTTTTGCTAATCTCGACGTACATTTTTTATATCTACCGCAGGCTTCCACTCGAAAAAAAATCTACAAAAGTAAACTCCAGACGAAAGCACAAAATGGAACTGTCCCGTGCGTACAATTTCTGGGAAGTATTTGTTAAATTTCATGATTGTCTAGACTCTAGACGAACTCAATAAACAAAAGAAGTAACGAGTGAGATTTCTCGAAATGGCTTATGCAATTCATAATCATTTTTGGATAAGAAAAGTTTTTAAAAACTACAATTTCTTTTTATCTAAAGCTATATCCTTAATAAGAGATCATAATGCATTGTTCTAGAACAGGCTTCAATTTCAACAGAAGTAATTTTAGAATTACATTTTTTAACAGATCTTGAGTAACGATTTAATTAAAAATAAAATTAGCTGAAACAGGATTGAATTCATAGTTATTGAAGAACGGATGAGGTGTTAAATCCCTCGTGTTATTAACATCTGGGAATATGATATAGATGAAAGTGGCGAAAATAGTCTACGGCAGCTTCCAGTAAAGTGTTTTCTTATTGTGCAACTTTATTGTGTTATTTTGTATTGTGAGTTCTATAAAGTTCTATGTTTCTATAAACCCCGGGAGTTCCATGAATTTAGCGAGCTCTATGAATTTTATGAATTCAAGGAATTCTACGAAATTAGAGAATTATGGAATTCAGAATTATTGGGGAAAATCAGATAATTCAGGAGATTTCAAAACACTTAAAAGAACTCAAAATAATTTGTACGTATTCAAGGGAATTAAACACAAATCTAAATAATATACTAAATTAGAGAGTTTTAATTACTGAAACTGTCTGATGTTTGACTGGACATTTAGCGATGAGTATGTGTACTAAAATGAGGGGCCAACTCAAAAGATGAAATCTTTTAATATTTGACCCTCGCGCATCGGATTCGAAGTTTCAATTTATGACTCATTTTCTGTCTCTGAATTCTCTCAATAAAAAATAAAATTCTGTGACTCCCTGAAATTCTCTGAATTCCCTATATAATTTGAATTCCTGAAATTTTCTAAATTCTATAAATTTGCTGAACTACTGTGAAGTCTCGCCTATTTCCCCGACCTTGAAACGAATCGATTCTTTTATTTCCACGCTGGAGGTGGCCCACCTTTACCGCGAGTGAGCAGGATATTTGGGTCAAGTGACGTTCATTGGCTGACCCGTGCTTGTATCGATGCGCCGCCTGTGCGCAACTTTTTCAACCGAAAAGCGCGGGTCGATTTGAAATCAATGAATACTATCAATAATAATACAAATAAATACACCCGACATTCCTAGAACTGCTGGCCCACGCAGTTTCTCAGCGCGCAGGGCGAGAGACGGTTGCGACTCTCGCCTCGAAAGGATCGCAACGCGCGAGTCCTTACTCCAGTATATTGCGCTGTATTATTTATTCCAAATGGAAATGTTTCAAACGGCCCCGATTGGCGCAGTCGACAAAGTCGCGGTCCGTTAGCTTGCATGCATACATCAGTGTTTTTCAATCGTCTTTCAAGTGTTTTCGTTGACTTACGACATTTGCCAACGAAAAATCATTATATGTAATGGAATAAAAAAAAACAACGCAAATATTTCGCGGCATATTGAGTCTTGCAGCATGACGTACCGCGACGATATGCTAGGCTAGGTGAAAATGTCAGCTGTCAGGAAGGTTAGCAAATGGTACTGCAACTGCATAAGACTTTTTGGAGAAAATCTCGTAAATATAAAGGTAAGTTATAAGGGTAAGCATAGTCATCTTTTGGAGTGTGTAACGCATTTGCGCAATTGTGTTTCTTCATTATTTTATCGGTTGAAGACCTTTCAGTTCCACGAAATACAAGCAACTGTCCGAAATTTGACGTTGGAGTACCACTCACCTGACAATTAGGATATGTATTTTATTTTATTTTCGTGAAACTGAAAGTTCGTAAATCGACAAAAGTATGGAACATGGCTGAAATAATATATTCTACATTCAAGAAATATTACTATTTGTACATTTATGATTTTTATGTCCAGAATATTTTCTCGAAAAAGTCGTGTGACGTATACCCATCACAGAAAAAACGAAAGATAAAGTTTACATCGATTCCAGGCGAAAGATTCGCCGCAACAAAAAATAACCTTGCCGGTTAAAGTTTACACGAATCGAAGATAATTTTTCATTTTTAACCTAGCCTGGATAATCTTTCGCCTCATTATCGCTCCATTTTTATTCCAAAAGTCACGAGAATCAGGACGCCAGCGCTATCTACCGTCTTTTAACTTAATTAAATTGGAGCAGAAATGTGATTCCCAGCTGTCAGAATTATTCTCCTAACCTCGCTTAAACTTTCACCGAAATACATTCAATTTTGAACCGTTCCAACATGTACCCGCAACACATTTTAACTATTTAATTTTCTAAGTCTTATTATTTTCAAATTAATATTGAAGTAAGCGAATAGTTGTTTCAAATTTGGTGCTCTGATTTATATCTCGAATCCACTCATGCTTTGTCGTTTTCCCATTGCTGCCAAGGGCGTAGCAGACGACAGCTTTTATTCCATCCTAGGATAATCTTTCGCCAAATAGCATGTAAACTTTATCAGCGGAAAATTTTCCATGCAACAAAATTTAACTTCAGTTTTTTCTGTGATGCCGTCATACTAAAATACTCAATTCAAGGCTTCCTCCCTTATATCCCGAGACGGGAAATAAGGGAGTGGGGAAAGAGTTAAGACTCAACTGTACTTACATCCCTGAACTTCCCTGAACTCTCTAAATTCCCTGAATAACTTGAATTTTTACAATTCTCTGAGTTCCTGTAATTTTCTGAGTGCTCTAAATATCCCGAATGCTCTAAATTTTCTGAATTATTTGAATTATTTTGAAGGCCTTGGAGTTAAGGGAATTACACGAATTTAAGGAATCCAGTTAATTGAGAGAATTCTACAAATTCAATGAATTAAGACAATGCATGGAATTCTAAAGACTTTGATATAATTCGAGGAATTATGGGAAATAGATTCAATACACTTTAAGCAAATGAAAATAATACAAAATAATATACCGAACCATAGAGAATTAATCACTAAACCTCTTTAAGATGTACACTATAAAACATGCTTTTTAATATGGAAATATCGAAATTACGGCAAAAAGAGGAGCATCCAAATACAAACGAATTATCCCTTTTTCAAAATCCATAATAAAGTGCTGACTAACGAAAATACAGATGGCATCTTCCATGAATAGAACTTTATCTTATTCTATCCTATTAAATGATCATGTACCCATTTCATTATCAAAGGGAAAGAAGCCTTATTCGTAGGGGACTTCAGTTTGTATGTGACAAATGATCCTTCTTTGTTACACTTATACTTACATGAGAAGTAATAAGTATCAAAGTACACTTGTCACGGAGGATATACAACAATGACACCCTTATATGAATATGATGGTGAAGCTAATGAGAATGGAATCAAATTTCTTAAAAAATGGTATTGGTTTTGTTTTTAAAATAATTGTATCAAAGAAAGTGATTTCCAATACTAATAATGGCAAATCCAGCAGAGAAACTTGATCCAGATTTTGAAAAAAAAAACATTCAAGTGAAAGGATTTCGACCTATTTTTAGATTCATGTCCAAGAACATTGAAAAGTATTAACATTACTCATTCCTATAGAACAAAGCGTCTCTAAATCTATAAGATCTAGAAAAAAGTGCATATGTCAGTAATGTTAATGATGAGTGAAAAGCTTGAAAGCTTACCGCAGATGCTTTGAAGTATACCAGGCACTGTTTAATGACATCCATGGTATCTCCAGTGAGACAAAAACTTATTCTGAGATGCCGTCCTTTGCGACCAACCACCGAGCAGAGTTTGGCTTGGACGAATGGGTTTTGTGATCTCGAAGAAGCCAGAAGAGGTGGTTGATGTGGAGCGTCGCTCATTAGATACTGCAACGAGTCCATGTTTTTTCAACCTTAACACCTCGTAGATTTCCCAGCCACTAGGAAGGCTCACCGAAAAAATACATACGTTCACATCTCATTCATAACATATCTTCACTTGTTTTACCTTAGACAATTTCAACCTGTTCCTTTCCTTCGTCGATCTTAGCTGAAAACCTATTGATTCTTGATTCAGCAAAACTCAGACCTAATTTTTTTTAATTGCAAATGTTTTGTTTCAAGTCAACTGAAGATATGCCCGTTACGCATTCTCAGGTGACCCTCTTGCGGCAGATACGTATAAACAAGATCAAGCTTCAGTTTTAGGCAGGTTGTAGATGCCCAAGGCGCTTTCTCAACATTGTTGCATCTGTCCGGATCTAACACCAAAGCACTGGTTCACATCCTGAGGCAGTGCCCTTTGTCGCCTTTCTTTCTCAACCTTGTTCTCTGTAGTATTGCTGTAGGAACCGAAACTTATCAAAGAGAAGGCAAAGCTATCCTCAGGTTCAGTGGCGACATCAAAAGATTCAGTAGTTTTAGAAGTGCTCCAGTCAAGTCACTACCAGGACCTATCTTCCGGCGGACATCGATTTATTCGCATGATTAAGCCCATATCAGGTCAACAAAACAATTCCATGAAACTACATCAACTTATATCCATCAGGCACGCACTTGACACTCAAACTAGAACCACAAATCCACAGGTGCAGGTTTTTCGCACCAGAAAATATAAGGCTTTAGGGCTTTAGGCTTTTACTTGGAACAGCATGTATCATTCTGCATTTTCCCAGATATGGAATAAACCTTTGGTTTGGAGGATCCCAAATCCTGGGGTTCGATCGCCGGCGGGGTTGCGTAACGGCTAATGAGTTCACAAACTTCATAGCAGAGAAAGCAAATTCCAATAATGAGGAAGGTATCCATTGCTTCTGATCACTAACCTACGACAATAATCCTTAAATAACCTGTTTACTCTAACTTGATTATGTAATTCACATTCACGAAGGTAACTCACATCCGCTAAGGGATATTCACGAGGCTCATTATTCCCAGGTTCATAATTTGTATTGATGCAAATTATCAAAATGCGTTGACCATGTCCGGGGGCCAGTCTCTTATCGTACTGCGCTCGACTAATCTTTCATTTACCTGATCTAACCCTGACGTCACTCAGAGCAGATTATCCGCGGAAACGACACTCGAGGGGCACGTCAACGGCACGTTGCTGGCGCCAGAGCCGATATCGTGCGGATATTGCTCGTACCACGAAGTCCACTACCACCACTCACACTACTATCACTATTTCCACTGGAACTGGACTCATCACATTAAACCTGCCATCGAAACCACTGGCAACACACGTTTTAGACGCAAATTAATGCCGGTCTCAAAAGCGATGCTCCTTGGCAATTGTCGGGATATTCCTTTCGATATCAGTAGGTCAGAAGGAATCACAATTAATGACCCGCAACGTGGCCGAAGAAGAAAAGAGATATAGCGAGAAAGAGAACACGCGAAGGGAATGCGCGGGACACTAGTGGCTCGCAACGGGCCAACGTATGACTATCGGATATTCCCGCCGTGAGGGTGCGCCTTCGCGGGGGATGGCGCGAGGGATGCTGGGCGACGGCG
>CAKNWW010088670.1:0-11602 GCA_932074435.1 Andricus kollari | reverse complement strand
TCACGCCTGAAAACCAATTTGTAGTGAGAAAATTTGGAGCGCCTGGTTTAGGTTCATCCAAGCCACTTTCCCCGTTGGCGGATTGCTCGTTTCCAGGCGCATAAATGAAGCAATTTTTCGATTAATTAAAATATAACAAAAACAAGACCAAATTTCAAAAAACGAAGACTAATAGCTTCGGCATTATGCCATTGAGATTGTATGGTACAAATATTACATCCGACAATTCATCTGTGTAGGAGGAAACTTGTGTTATGTAATACATGGGAAAAAATTCAGGCCTGACGAAGCGCCTTAAATTACGTAACGGGTCTGGAGGCAGGAAGCGGTCGAGAGATTTTGTTGGTTCGTTACAGGGGGAATAAGGGACTTTGAAGAGGGCATATAATTCGTTACGTATTTAAAGTACGATCCCCAGGAAAGAAAAATCCATTCACTTTGAATGGGGTTTGAAGTCGTTTCAATAGCGTATCTTGTCATTGGAATTCCAGATTGTCGACGATTGATTTCTAACAGAATTTTACTTGTTATTATTTTTTTAGGCTTATAAGCCACAAAAGCCTTTACATCCTGTAGAACTAAAATAGCGAAAGGAATCTAGTAGCCTTGCGTATGATTGAAAAGTCTGTCTCATTCAAAAAGAGGTAAACCGATTCAATATGACTCTGCTTGAAGTGGACATTGTAGTACATTGTAGATTCGAAGCTTCTCGAGAAACTGACCGATTCACATACTCGCAAACCAATTCAGTTTTAAAAATGTCAATCTGCAAATGACAGATACGCAATTCATGGAGTCGCCTTTTCAATGGATTCTTTTTTCCTGGGTCCCTTACAGTATATTCAGTATATTTTGTTAAAAATTAAGAATTTTGTTACAAAATCATCCTTTTTGGTAGAAAATCCGACTGTTGGTTGAAACTTGTTCAGCGCTCGTCTTTTGGATCTCACGCCTCTCTCTCGATTTTGTCGACAATGCTAATTTTACATTATCCCTGGCGGACCGGCCGAACGCAAAGATTACGCTGCAGCGTAATGGTAAAGTAATGGTAAAGTAATGTTAAAGTAATATGGCATTATGATTATTAAGAGAAGCAAAATAAATATGTAAACTGTTGCAATCATAATAATACGTTAAAATTTACGTTAAATGGTCATCTCGTAATTGCAACCGGTTTCTTTTTCAGCGTTAAAAAATAAAAAAACAAAGTGGCTGTTATTGAAGTCGAGCCCCTGCATGTTGGCAGCCCGCTTGAAAAGGGACCACACTGTGTCCGAAACGTTGCCACTTTTTAACTGAATTCCACTTGTTGTTTTTTATTTCTGGGACCTTTGACACCGAATACTTATTTACTTTTATAAAATACGAGGTCGAAACTGATGAGAAATATTCTTATAGGTTTTTTTTAATACAATACGCATTCGTTGACCAAAATGCTCTAATCTGACATGACGGGGTGAAATGGACTTCGGATTTGGTTTCAGTGACCTCAAACACATCCTTTCATACATAAGAGGTTGCGATTCTATCTCGAAAACTGAAGCCACATTCTCTCTTCACCTATTGCTTGGATTTAAATTCGCCGACTATGCTTTAGAATTTAGTTTGGTGGCGGTGAATGCTAGGGATTGTCACGACCTGACTTGAGCGCAATCTGGGAATTTATTTTAAACTAAATTACTTGGTCGGTGTGACGGTGTGGCCCGTTTGCGAATTAAAAGGCATACCTGCGAACTCTAGGGAACGCGGCAAGAAGCTCCAGATTGAATTTGAATCAATTTAAATGATCACAAGTTAAAATACGAATATTAGATAACTTTCAAATATAAAAACATGAAAGAAAGTTTCATGTATTAGAAACTTCATGTTACAAAGCGTAAATAAGTTGCAAGATGTTAGATACATAAAATAATTACGTATAACGCAGTACTTTCTCTCTCTCTCTCTATCATGAAGTTAGGTTATGTTTGCTCAAAGTTCTACGCAGTACATAATAAATTGCGTCTTAAGGTGAAGCGTTTATTTACTTAGTGAGTCATAGGTCTAAATTTAGTATCATTAATGAGTGTATGGCGCCAGTCAGACCGGATGTAAAATGGACTTTGGACTTATTTAGACTTTTTCGTGTTTAGGCATGTCAATCATCGAATGACTCATTTTCTCACTCATATCCTGTAGGTGGAGTAAATTGACCTACTTTCTTATTGGCTAATCTGTAGTGAAATTCCATGACCTGAGCAATGTGATTGGTTCATGGCCGAAGAGAGGGAATAAGTCTCCTCCCATTCGAAGGTTATAAAAATCCACGCACAGCCAAAAAAGGGCAGATTCTGTACTTCGAAAACCGTTGAAAACAACTTTGAACCTGCGACTCTCAGTATTGTAAAATTTTGTGATTCAATTTAAATCAAAGACTCAAATAATTACAAGCTTGTAATGCGACGCGTTTCGCGATTAATTATTGCACTTGTATACATCAATCAAATCTGTGAACAATAAAAATTAATATATACAACAAGTGAACAGCCAGTTAATATAAAGCAATATCGAAATCCCCCTATTCATAAAGAGGTAATTCGGTACGAAACTCAAAGATTACTACAAGATGAAATAGTTCAACCGTCAAATTTCCCATACAATTCTCCTGCATTAGTAGTGCCTAAACCACCTGATGCACAATATAATAAGCGATGGCAAATGGTCATCGATTACCGTGCCGTAAATGAGAAAACTGTTCAAGATGCTTATCCTTTACCGAACATTACAGACATATTGGATCAGCTTGGCGGAGCTCAATACTTTTCGGTTCTAGACTTGGCTATGGGATTTCATCAAATCCCAATGAACACAGAGTCCAAGGCCAAAACTGCTTTTTCTACTACTTATGGCCATTATGAGTACAATAGAATGCCATTCGGGCACAAGAATGCACCCGCCACGTTTCAGCGGATGATGGATCAAGTGTTGACAGGTCTCCAAGGTCTCAAGCTCTTCGTCTATATGGACGACATAGTCCTGTATGTCTCATCATTAGCTGAGCATACTCGAAAATTAAGAGTCCTATTAGAGCGATTCAAATCTGCAGGTTTAGCCTTGTAACCAGGAAAATGTAATTTCCTTCGACATGAAATTGCCTATTTAGGAAATATTATTACTCGTGATGGTGTCAAGGCAAATCCTAAAAAAGTAGAAGCCGTCAAAAGTTTCCCTCCAGCTAAAACAAAGAAAAATATAAACCAGTTTTTAGGTCTAATAGGATATTATCGAAAATTTATACCTGATTTCGCAAAGTTGGCAAAACCATTAACTGTCGTGTTAAAGGATAAGGTTCCTTTTAGTTGGAGTCCTGCTCAACAAGAGGACTTTGAAGTTCTTCGTGACAAGATTTTTTCAGAGCCTATTTTGCAATATCCTGATTTTTCAAGGCCGTTTGTACTCACAACGGATGGTTCCAATTATGCGGTAGGTAGAGTCCTTAGTCAAGGTCCCATAGGGCAAGATTTGCCCATAGCATATGCATCTCGCACTCTCCATGAACCCGAATTGATTTTCTTAACTGCCGAAAAGAAGCTTTTGGTGATAGTTTTCAATGTCAAAAATTTGCGACCATGTTTGTAAGGTCGTCAATTCACATTGGTGACAGATCATCGTCCTTTGGTCTGGCTGCATGGTCTAAAGGACCCAGTCTCTCGGTTGGCTATTTGGTATTTTATCTACTGAGTTGGGGTTGGCTGGTGCGTCCGGGGAAGTGCACGACCATGGGACTCCGGTATATCTCCTGCTCAGGAAGATGAAGCCGTCGATCCTGAAGGGCAGAGGAGACATGTGTTTTTCAACGAAGGGATCCCACAGGCTCAAGACGAAGAAAATCTGTATGCAATGTTTACAGATGGTTCCGATCACGAAACTAGTAACGATGTTGACCTCGAATCTGAGTACGACTCCCACACAACAAGCGAGTGGGGATCTCAGATTCACAATTCAGGTACGATGCCTGCCTTAGGCGAGCAGGTAATCCTGAAATTGGCTACGATTCCTGAATTAGGCGAGCAGGAAATCCCAAACAAGGGTACGATGTCTGTGTCAAGCGAACGGACAATCCCCGAGGTGTTTGAGGCCTGTGTTGAAAAACAATGTGAAAGCCTGGATCCTGTACGTCAAGGTACTACAGTTCAAGTGGCGTCTGAGGGCATTGGGCATAACAGCACCAGCACGATTTCGACAATTACACATGTTTGTGTGATCGATAGTAAAGACAAGGTTGGAGAGGTAATTTTGTTTTCTCATAACAATCGTTACTCTTCGGAAAGCAATTGAATCACTTGAGGTTTGCGCAGGGGAAATCAAATTTCCATCTCCTGAAGAAAGGCAGAAAATATTACAGGAAGCTCATGAGTCCATAATCGGAGGTCATACAGGGGTCTCAATGACTTATTGGCGAGTTAGACCCAATTATTATTGGTCTGGCATGAAAACTGATATTCAGAAGTTTGTCAAGTTTCGTAAAAACTGTCAGCGTGATAAATTAATCAGAACTCGAAGTAGGCAACCTATGATCATCACCGATACGCCCAAGGAACCGTTCGATAAAATCCAAATAGATATAGTGGGACCTCTTCCCACTACTCCTCGAGGTCATAATCATATTTTAATAATTCAGTGCAATTTCTCGAAACATGCTGATGCGATTCCATTAGCGAAAACCGATTCTGTTACTATTGCGCATGCAATTGCTGAACAATTTATTTCACGATATGGATGTCCGAAAGTAATTCATACCGATCAAGGCAAAAACTTACACGCACGGAATGCGAGGCACGCCATGCCTGCAGGGTGCGAGGCGTATGCGCCGCACTGTGTAAGGGGCACGCACGTGCGAGACATATGAGTCGCACTTCGTGATGGGCACGATATGCGGCGCATCTGCGTCGCACTTCGTGAGGAGCATTATTTATAGCATCAATACATAAGTGAGAAGCGTAGTTGTGTATAATAATCATTATTATTACTATAATTTCAACTGTAATTATTGTAAAAATGGTTTATTCATAAAAATTGAAACATTCCCAATTTTATCGTAAGCAAAAATTAGGAAAGTTGTATGACTAACATTAATTGAATGCATTTGCAAAATTGCTTAATGTGCAATTAATTTTATTTATTTAAAAACCATAAATTTAATAGTATCGTCCTTTACTCGATCGGTGTAGGATTAATAAAACAATTTTTTGTTTATTCTGTAACTTTTTAAAAAGAAAAAAGTAATTTCTAACTTTACAAACTTTTTTTTCAATTATCTTTGGTTCTTTTTTGAACATTAAAAAAATATTTTCAAAAATTCTTATATCAAGTAACATTCTTAAGGCAGTGAAATTACACAAAAATTTCAAAACCATCAAAAAATATAAAAGAAAATAGTTAAAAAATACTTCTACCAATTTTTACACCGAGTGAAGAATTTTTTAAAATATTTTTTATGGTCATCTCGAAAGTTAAAGAGAACAAGAAGACCGTAAAAAATTTTAAATAGCCAGAAACTTTCGTTTTGTATTTATATATATTATTTAAAAAAATTTGAATTTAAATTTTTTTAAAGATTAAACTGTTGTAATCATTTCAACTTGAAATATTTTTTATTTTTAGAACTTCAATTTGTAGTTTGAATTTCATGTTTAATATTGAATGAAGCTTGAAATCAAATTTAAAAGCAGTTGTCAGAAAATTAGTTAAAAAAATTAAAAAATGCGTCTTTAATTTTTAATGGACTTGCATGTATTCTTACTACACGCAGAAAAAAGAACAATAAATTTTACTGAAAACCAAGTTAAATCTACTGATCTTCCAAGTACGTATATGGACAACACGGCAGTTCAGTAAATGTTACAAGTATAGGCAACTGAATATGACTATCATTTCTGCTTACCAGTGCCAATTCTCAAGTGATGCTGACCTGCGGATCAGTAGATTTTACCGATCCAGTCGCTATTCCGCACGGATATTATTACTAGCAGCGGGACTCCGATGCTGTTTGGAAGAACAAAATCGAACGAACCTCTCTTTCTATCTCCACACGTTAGAAAAAGAGGTCCGTTCGATCTTCGACACGGTATCGGAGTCCCACTGCAGAGCTAACTTATGTTAATGGTATAGACTATAGTTTAGGTTTAGACTTTAGAGTCTTTAGACGGCACTATGAATTGTATAAAAATATTGCTAAAAAATAATTAATAAATCAATACACGGTTAATTCATAGATATATGTTCGGATACACTTATAATTAATTGGTATTTGTAATAGTCCAAGAGCTGGTGACGTTTTTCATGAAGTAAAAGTATAAGTCCTAGTTTGTGACTTATATATCTGGGAAATGACCCTTCTTTCGAAACCCATAAATGCCAGACGCCCTGCCTGGGGCGTTTGGGCACCTGAGCCAGGTGAAAAAATTGGAAATTTGCAGTGACAGCATAAGAGCCAATTTTCTTCTAGGATCGATTATTGATGCCCCAAGTTTATTATTATTCAATCGCCAGACCGATAGCTTGGGGATAACATACTGCCACACACGATAATTATCAATAAAAAAACTTGGATTTTGCAATGAGAGTATAAGGTCTGGCGTTTTTAATAACATAAAGAATAGTATTCACAGGTAGCATTCGTAAAACGACAGACCGAAATTCCGGGGATAACACCTTCAAAATTAAGTTTGAAAATGAATAATTTTCCTCGAAAGTGTGTGTCCAGAGCGGGGACCGGGGGAAGAGGAAGCAGCCGCCGTCGCCGTTATCCCCTCCGCTCAGCCTTTTACCCTGACTTTATCGAATTTTTTCCAGTGTTTCAGTAGACACCCTGTTTTGTATAAGGAGAGGTAAGTGTGGTGGTGATCATGATCAAAATATTTTTTGTAACTATAGAATCATATGGCTTTTTCTGAAATTAGAAAATTCTTTCTCTAAGTGATCGAGGTTTAGTTTGTTCCTTTTATCACCGAAAACGATAAAATCAGTGGCGAAAACCACTGAAACAGGACTAAAAGATATCTACATAATTATCTGTTCTATATAATTATCTGTCAATTTCCTGTCGTACACAACCTATATGTTAACAATTTTTAGGTTAGATTTGTAGCGAAAAATAATGAAATATCATTTTTCTGTACATCCCTAAACGTACCATACCGAGTTTTTGTCGTATTTGTTTATTTTTAAACAAAAATGAAGTATATTTCATGGCATATGAAATATATACAATTGAGAATAATTTAGTAATCATTTTATTGCGAAATTTGTTTGCCATTTTTTGTGATCAAAAAATTTGTCTTTGAATCCATTCGAGTTCAAAATGTTGCACAAACCGAATTATTTATACAGGGCCGTAGTGTGACAGGGTGCACAGTCTTCCCATTTTTTCTTAGTTTCCTCTTTTTTCTTGAAATTCTTCTTTTTCCCTATTCTCAAAAAACTTCCACGTTTTCCCCTTTTCTCTTGAAGTATACGATATTTTAAAATACAATATTTGAATTACGAGGTAAATTCTATGAAGTTAGTAAGTGTACCCATTATTGAATAATAATTAAAGCAATCATAGCACTTAAATATGAATAAATAAGGTACACGTTTCAAGTGCTGAACCTTTAAAAATAAATACCCTTACAAAAAATTTGAAGATGAAACATATTTTAAAGCATGTTGAGTGTGCGATAACTGGAGACAGAAGTTTTTATCCAATATAAAATAGGAACCTGCCTGGGGCGCGCAACCGTTGGTTCTCGCACTTCGCACTCGATAAGGTATTTACCTCGCGCTACGCGCTCGGTCCTTGTATTTTCCACACATGTGTGCACATACCTTTTAAAATTAAAGGTCAAAGCGTTAAGAACAGTAATTTGATGATTTTGAATTCTCTTTTGTTAAAGGTCCTTCGGCCTTAACGAACACATTATTATCACGTATCTCGTGCTTCGCACTCGATTTTTTCCAAAATGTAAACATTCGTTAAAAACCAGAAATCGAAGTCTAGATGTCGAAGAAGCCATGGAAACTGATGAGGAGAGTGAGAAGGAAGATGTAGGAGAAGATGGGGACGATGCTGAGGACGAAGACGATAGTTTGTTTGCGAAATAACATTTCTCAACTACAAACTATGTAGTCTATGACTTTGTGATACTAAATGTATAGATCTTTAAGGATGTACATTTGTTATCTCAAGATGTAAAAAAGAGCATCGTTAAAAATTATTTTTAAAATCTAGAAAAATATTCCTGTTGTTATTGTAACTAAGTTCGAAAGAGAATTGAAGGTGGGCTTTATAAGAAAATATTTCAGGTTAAAAATGCTTATTTATAAATATTTATTTACAGTTTTATATTTTTTCTGTCTCTTTCAGGTAATAGTTGCAATTCTTATTTAACACTAATATTGTAGAGCTCATTTTATTCCTCGAGGGATACTCTACAAATCTCTTGCGTACGTTGTTATTGAAAAAGTCTCATTCGAGAATTATAAAATTGCTCTTTTTATTAACAATACTTTTCTTAAAACCTTTTTTAAAATAAAAACATACCAAAGAGATTTTTAGATACATATTCAACGAATTAAATGAGCCTTACGCCATTAGGATTAGATAAGAATGGAAAACTTTACCCAGAGGAGAAGCAAAAACGTAAAACTGTATATAAATATTGCTACATATGCATTTTCAACTTGAAATATTTTATTCTAAAGTTCGCTTTCAGTACTCTTCCAAAATTAGTTACAATTAACGATGGGAATATTTTCCTTGAATTTAAAAATCGATTTCAACAATGCTCATCTTTCAACTTGGGATAACTTGTGTACATCCTTAAACGTGAGGTCGAAGACTTTTTTGTATTTAAACTTAGAATATTAAAAAATAATACTTCGAAATTTGCATATTACTTGCAACGTTATAATAATAAGTTCGTTATACTAAATGTATAGATCTTTAAGGATGGACATTTGTTATCTCAAGATGAAAAAAGAGCATCGTTAAAAATTATGTTTATAATCTAGGAAAATATTTCGATTATTATTGTAATTCAGTTCGAAAGAGAATTGAAGGCGGGCTTCAGAAACAAATATTTCAGGTTAAAAATGCTCATTTAACAATATTTATTTACAGTTTTATGTTTATATTTTCTCTTTAGGTAAAAGATGAAATTCTTATTTAATACAAATGTTCTGGGGCTCATTTAATTTTTCGAAGGATATTCTCTACAAATCTCTTGGATACGTTATTATTGAAAAACTTCATTTTTCTTAAAATATTTTTAAAAATATTTACCAAATAAATTTGTGGAGAAATATTCAACGAATAAAATGAGCCCCAAAATTTTAGGATTAAATAAGAATGAAAAATTTAAACAAGAAGGAATGCAAATACATAAATCTGTAAACAAATAATATTCTTAAATAAGCATTTTCAACCTGAAATAGGATTATTCTATAAAGTTCGCCTACAGTACTCTACCAAAATTACTCATTATTAACAATGGGAATATTTCCCTTGAAGTTGAAAGTCAATTTTAACAATGCTTAAAGCGTCCATAATCAAGCATCCATAATCGTTTAAGAGGTACTGCTTAAACGATTATGGATGCGCTTGAAGTCGCCTTCAGCCCACGTTCTCGATAAGTATTATATATTTTTAAAGTTTTTATCGTTGCAAGAAAAACTATGGCAATTACTCCGTGACCTTCTAATGCAAAATTTCACGTAGAATCCGAATTTCAACAAGTTAAATGTGCATCTTCCTTTTTTAATTTGTTTTTCTTTCATGATACGGAGAGGATACGATGTGGATACTTTAAGGATACGCTGTAGCGTATCCGTTCCGTTCATTCGGTCCGCTAGAATTAAAAATAAAGAAAGAACAAACTCTCGAAAGATACAAAGTGCAGTTTTCAATGTCACGTGATTTTATTTTATAAATCAAGCATCTTAATACAGACTTCATATTATTTCCCCTATTCCCCTCTTTGAACCTTTTTTTAAAGAATTCTTTTTTCCCCCTGTTTTCAAGAAACTTCCCCTTTTCTCGTTTTTTCACTTAAATGCGAACTGAATTAACAGAACCCAATAAAAAAATCAAAATATTTTTCGTTGAAAGTTCATTATTTTTAATTGAAAAGTCTACTATTATATTTTTGGTTCAGAATTCACCTCTTTTGGTTAGAAATTCTACTATTTCGTTGAAGATTGAACTATTTTTTTGTAAATTCGATTTTTTTAGATTGAAAATTAATTTTATTAAATTTTCATTGAGAATTCATATTTTTTGGTTGAAAGTTCATCTACTTGGTTAAAAATTGAACGAATTTGTTAAACATTTATTTTATTGCTTAAAGATTTAACTATATTGTTGAAAATAATTTGTTTTAATTGAAAATTTAACTATTCATTGTAGGTTGAAAATTTCTTTTTTTTAGTTACCAATGTAACCATTCGGTTAGAAATTCATGAACATAAAAATAATTTTCTTAATACTTATGGGAAAATTAAAAATGATTTTTTTATTGAGAAATTTATTTTAAGAGCATATTTAAACAGATTTCAAAACATTTCTAAATTTTCAAAAAAGAATCCTGTAGATTGTAAAGTAATTAATTTAATTATGTAGATTTAACAAAAAATGTAGGAAAAATTTGAATAATTTTAAAAGGTATTTACCCAAAAGGTTTTAAGGTTTTGAAAACATATAAAAATAATTAATAATCTGAGAAAATTTCAACAATGTTTTAAGAAAATGTAAATTTTAGAAGATTTAGAAATAAATTACAAGCTTTGTTAGAATTTTGAAGGGTTTTAAGATTTTTTCTTACGTTTCATGGGGAAATTTGAAATTATTCTTTATTATGAAAAATGAATTCTGAGAGAAATCTAAAAAAGATTTCAAAACATTTCAAATGATTTTCTAAAATTTCAAAGCAAAAATTTAGAAAAAAATTGGATTAAGTTTAAAAGATTTTTAGAAGTTTTTAAACCATTAAAAAAGAAGTTAAGAATTGTACAGATTTCAAGAAATTGTTGAAAAGTTTTTTGTTTTGGAAGTTTCGAAAAAAGAAGTTTTACGAAAGTTTTGAAAGGTTTCAAGAGAGTGAAAAAATTTTCTTCACATTCCTAGGAAAATTTTTAATGATTTTTCTCTCTGAGAAATGAATTTTACATAAAAGAATATTAAGAATAATTTTTAAATATTTTAAAAATATTCAAAAAAGAATCTGGAAGATTTTAAGGCAATTTTTCAGAATTATAAAAATGTTGTGATAAACTAATATAATTTTAAAAGATATTTGCGAATTTCAAAAGTTTTTGAGAGATTAAGAATATTTTTAAACTTGAAAAGATTTCCGAAACTTTATAAAATTTGTTTTAATTTCTTTTAAACTTCTAAACCTCAAATCTTTCCTAATATTCTGTAAAATCCTGTGAAATAAAAAAAGTCTTCAAACTTTTCTAGATTCTTTTTCGCTATATTTAAAAGTTTCAAGTGTAATAATATGCAATTCTTATTTTCGTAAAATTTCGGCTGACTTTTACCTAGCCATTCATTCTACTCTTCGAGTTTTCTTACAATAGACTC
>CAKNWW010088584.1:0-11752 GCA_932074435.1 Andricus kollari | reverse complement strand
TATAAACCTCTGAAATAATTGATCTAAAATTGGTGTGTATTTAAATATTCTTATTCATTTTGTTGTTGAAAAATCGTTTGTCACATATATTAATATCATAGCTGAATGATGAACGTACCGGAAAACAGAAAGGGTCTAGACGGGCGATTGAAGGGTATTCGCGTAAGGACCTTGTTAGAAGTTCTAGCTAGAGCCTGGCTAAAACAGCGTTACAGAACTAGTATGGCCCTCTCTATTTTTCCCGATCAGTGCCCGATCAGAAATAGGGAAAACTAGCCAGGGCCCTTCCAAATACCGATCGAAATTTCTACATGGGTTCTTCTTTTTCCTCATCAAACGTTCAGATTGAAGTCTGAGATATCAAATTGTTGAAATAGATTGGACTTCAATGAATATTTAACATTTTTCGTGCCAACGTCTAACGTTTATGGAACGAAACACATTGTTAACACAATTGATAATTACATTATCATTATCATACGTTTATTTTTTCCCAATGTAAGGAACGCAATCATTTATCACCGTCGGCCCGTACGTGATTCGGTGTCGATACACTATGGAAGATAATTAGATACTCACGTGACGTTGCAATTAAATGTGACATTGACACGCGGATAAGTTAATTAGACAATATATCGTAATGTCGACGCGCTATGGTGCTGCGTGGGAGAAAATGAGCTTGTACTCCGAATAAGGAAAATCCCTACCAAGATGATTCTCTTGTTGTCGGGATTATTACTATTGTTGTTATTATTACTTCTCTTTGTCTCTGTCTGTTTGCAAGTACGCTTCTGGCAATTAGACGCGTGCTGTAGGAAAATGCCTTTGGCACATTAAAATATACCGCGTGCGGCCTTATAATGCAAGGAAATAAACGTTATACTCAATAAAAATAATAAAATTAATGGAAACGATATTTTCAAAAAAAATATTCTTAAAATACGCTAGCATTAATTAATTAGCGTCGCTTTTTTTGTTCTTTCACGTTGGCTCTGCAAAGTGAGGTATTATTTTTCCCGGTCAAAATTCCCAGAAATCATTCCAAGCGAAAAAAATCGATAGAAAATATCAAGTCGAGTGTTAGCGTCGATGAATCGGAGTACAGTCGTTTACAAGTGTGTCGACACTCTCTTTACCTTCAACAATTCTCGGAGGCGCTACCTCCATTTCTCGCCATCTCAAGTATTGGATTTCGTATATTATTAAACGAGAACTCGCCTTCCTTTTCTCTTTTCATTCTTCTTTCATTAATAGCAGACAACGTTAGACAATTTCGCCTCAACGGAATTTAATTCGACTGGAAAGTCTTTCTTTTATTTACTTTGTCATCTGCTAAAAAAAAGAAAAGAAATGCATTTGAATCTTGATTGTACAAGATTTAATGAACTATGAAGAACTTTGTCACCACCTGTACCCCTATAAACCTCACCAATTCTTCCACTCCCCCTTTCCTCCTCTTTCTCAGATCCTTTCCCCTATAACCCCTATTCCCCTATCCTAATTCTTCCTCCTTCCAATTTCGACCCTATATTTATACTATCTTCCATGATGCCGTTGAGCTCTCCCCCAGTCTATTCCACTGTACCCCTAATACAACTCATGCCATTTTTTCTCCGAACCCTTTCGCCCCTATACGGAAAGGCGTGGGAGGAAGAGTTAGTGAGTTGTATAGGGGTACAGGAGAAGATTCGGTGAAAAAGGAAGAGCTTCATGAAGGAACGTTAAAGTGTGGAACATGGAGGGAGAAAACATTGATTACTTGTATAAGGTTGCAATCTCTGCCCTTACCCTTTCCTATATACCCATCTCCCTTACCTACCCATTGCCTTTACTTTAACCTTACTACTTTCCTTTCAGTCTCCACAGCTTCTCCCCTTCATGCCACCATCAGCGTCCATCCTCATCCTCTCCTCTCAAGCCCCAACCCCTTACTGCTCCTTTCCAGCACGTTTTAGGAATATCCATTAGCCCTTCTCTGCCTCCACCATTACCATCCCTACCCCTCAATCCCTATGCATATAAACCTCGCAACCTCTGCCCCTCCCTAATCGTTTATGATCACTCTACTCGCCACATCTCGCATGTCCTTTTCTCACCCTCTTTTATTCCTACTTTCTCATTTCCTTCTTCACCTCCTCTATCCTCCCCCTCGCCCTTCCTCACAATTTAATCTGCCCGCCCATCAATTTTTCCTAATCAGCATACCTCCTTCTCACCCTTTCTTTTCCATTGTTATCCTCTCTCCATCATGAGAATGAAGGGACACGATTTAGAATTGTATGTGACCAGTACTGAATACTGATGGATAGTGGAAACTTCATGCAAAGTATGTATCTTAAAGGGGTTGCCCACGAAACTACAAAAAAATCAGTATATGCTAAAATTTTTGACATTTTTTCAAAGGATTTCATAATGTTCAGTATCAGCTTTACATCCGATGGGTGAGCAGTGTTTACGAGTTCATGTATATGAATATTATTTTGGAATTAACAAGGGTGCGCCATGCTCTAGCGAACCAATAAAAGAACAGAAGAGGGCCAGAAAATGTTTTGACTAAAATGCTCTTACCACCGACCGAGAGTAATAATTAGCCAATAATAATCTAATAATAGTCAAGGAAAATAATGTCAAGAAGTTTATTCGTGAAAAGCTAATCACAAGTGATAAATGAATTACTTCCTGTAATTAAGCCAGGGATGGCAGGTTCAATGCTCCTTGAGTTTTGAGAGGTTTGTATAAGTCTGATTTTCTTTGATGTCCCAAACACTAATTTAAGTCAAATTAATTAATTAAAGATCTAATATAGAAAATCGCCAAAACCTGTTATACTTTTATTCTTGCCAGTAGTGTTTCGTCTGTTTAAAATAGTTTATGTCCGTGCTAGAAAGACTCTTTTGCATACAATTATTGCAATAAAGTATTGCATAAAGTATTGCATAAAGTATTGCATACAATTTTAGCGTCAAATATCAAATTACATCATTCTTCAGCGATTTTGAATATATAAAATTAATGTGGGGTTTTTTTTAGCAAATTTGGGTGCGCTGAAAACGAATCTGATGCCAAAAATTGTCCATCAGGTAAGAATTTTTAATAAATTAGAGCTGGAACCCTTAAAAATAGTAATTTTTCTTATTTTCAAAAGCTCCCAAAAATACCTTTTGATATCGGTAAAATAAAAATGTATTAATTAATTCCCTCTGTAAGACAGCCGGATTTCTATGGCGAAAGCTCAGAGTGGAATGCATTTTTCTCGAATTTATTTCCCCTGCGATGAATGCCTCCTTCGCCCACGAGGTCTTGGAGACTTGCAAGTCAACCAGGAGGAGGATACTGGTTTAGCAGGCAACCTGGAATAAAGGCAATTGCAGTGACGTCAGATAAGATCCCACGTGGGTTTAAAATCTGCCTCTTAGAACAACGACCTCTTTGTACCCGAATTATGCGACAAGCGTCCTTCATCCCTCCATTCATGTATCTGACGTAGCTGCTTTACCGATAGTCGATATTGATGACATGGCTTGATTAACTCTTAACAAATTATCATTGAGGACCTTCTGCAGAGACAGTTTTCGAAATAAATGCTTCTGAGAATACTTATCATTCCAATCAAGGTCCAAGTTCAATTAGCGTAAAAACATAATCCCAGAAACAATACGACCCATCATCCTTTCTGACTCATCGTTAGAAGAATGCAGCTAAAACCGATTTTCACAGGTAACGTTATCGTAAATCCGTATGAGTGACGTTTCGATGCCTCTCGCGCTGACATTTCAAACGATAAAGCACATTGAGAGTGAATGCACGAGAGACTGGCGGGATGTAGGCACAGGGCGCAAAAAAATATATACATCGAAGCCCATCGCTCTCGCTTTAGTCACGTTCAATGAGCTTGCATAGTGCACGCACATCCTACACCCCCTTTACTCTTCTATGTAACTCAAAAGCAGAACTCGGTAGTTGCGCCCTCTGGAGCAGAATATTGATCTCCCGTCGGGCAAAAATAATACATTGTCAGTGATATGCATATTCAAAGGGGCGTAAATATTCATAAGTTGCCGCTGTATTACCTTCGTATGAGCGATGCTGTGCCGTTGCACTATTCAACCGAACGCTTTCATTCTAATGCGTTTTTATTACACTGGTCATGCATAAACAGTGAATAACAGATTTTTTAACCTGTGGTCTATAAGTATTGCTGAAGGTGGTCATAAGAAAGAGAGAAATAGCTATTTGTGATACATGTGCGCAAAATAGGCGATTGCCAATGAGTGCGAAGAGCTGAAAGCGAATAATGAAATCACACGTGTCAGCAATTGCCAGTACGTAAGTGCATCACACGCTATTTTTCGCAACAACTGCCCGAGAAAGTTGAATTAAGATTTTCTGATGCACTGGCAGCTACTTGAATAATATTTGCAGGATTATATTCTTCACCAATTTTAAAAGATTCGTTATTAAAGGTCATTGTCTTATCAGAAATTGAAAGAACAATTTCATATGCATTTTCTCCACGTCGACTCTAACCTCGCACCTATTACGATGCGTTCGCTTGGACACTGAACGCTGCTCGGAAGTACGCACGCGTCAATATTATTCTCGCATTGTTAGTGGGAATGACACTGAGTTAAACAGTACGTTGAGTTAACACTGGTGAACCAGTGATTTTTCGGATTTGACTGGTTGAAACAGCTGGTAAATCAACTAAAACAGTGTTACTGAATTTACCAGTGACGCCAAATGTTAGAAATATTTGAGGCCTGGCTACAATATGCAGAGGATATAATATCTTTTGCTTGAAAATGGGGAGGCCCCTGGCCACTTGGCTTTGACTTTGAGAGTAAAGTGCTATTTTTATCAGTGAAATTTCACAGATTTATTCTAAGAGAGAAGATAAATATAATTATATTAGGAATTAAAGTCAGTTTTTTCGCCTTTTTCAACCCTGGAGCAACTAGAAAGGGTCAAGTACACAGCCGGATATCCGAGCACACTCGTGCCATTTTAAAGAGGATAGCTTGGCATCTTCAGGTCGGTCGGTTCGTGGATCCGTTCAATTCCCAGTAGTAACTCGAGCTAATAAAACAACTGCCTCGAATCATAACTCGAAGTCGAGGAAGCAAATTGGCCCGAGACCTAGTTTAATGTGAGATCCGTCAAGCGTGGAATTTATAGAATTCTCGCATAGGACTAAGACAAAAGAGTGGCTACTAGGGTGCTGAAAGAGAAGTGCAGCTAACGCTTGAGAAAGATGCTCGAGGGCGTGCCGCAAACGGGAAAAAATAACGGTTGCTAGGAAGGAAATAACGAATTTGACGCTTAGTAATTGTTCTACTCGAGTCTCACCTTCCAAATTAGCGTTCTCGAGGCTGCACAATTTCCGGTTTCTGTACCGCGAGAGAAAATAACACTTGAAAAATGCCACTTTAACCTTCACAACTGGAGTACATGCATCTGCGCATTTTCTCTACCACCAAGAAAAATTTAATTTAATTACGTATTTCAACGCTCCTTTTGAGAGTGCTCACCTTTTTATCACCTTTTTCGCTGAGAAAATGCTAGGGCATTCTTAATCAGGTTCCATTTGTAATTAAATTAAATCTAAAAGTCTTATTTGAAAATACTTTAAGAGATCTGATTGTAATTTGAGTTTTTGAAATGTTGAACAAATTTCACCTACCTTCATTATCAATGGTGAAGAGCCCGATGCCATCTCCGCCCCGAATGCTATATCCAATTCTGGAATCGCCACCTGGAGGATCAGCATCTTTTGCTCGAACAGTAGTCACTAAACTGCCGACCGGTTGATTCTCAAAAATATTGGCAGACACCACAAAGTCGTCAAAAGTAGGGGCGTGGAGATTTTCGTTAACATCCACGATTTCCACTATTAGCATTGTTTCGGAAGACAAAGCCGGGTCCCCACGATCAACTCCAAGAATTGTCAAAGTATGCACCTGCCTTTCTTCAAAATCTAAGTTCTGAATGGTTCTCACAGTACCAGAGACCTTGTCTACTTTGAAGTACCCATCGCTCTCCATAGCATCGGAGAGGAAGTACTCAATATCGCCTCCTGGCCCTTCATCAGGGTCAGTCGCTTCTACGACAGCAACAACACTCCAAACAGGAACATCCTCCCTGATCTTGACCGTGTAACTGGGTAGAGCGAATGTTGGAGCGTTGTCATTTACATCATCGACCGTCACGCTGACAATAGCATCGGAAAACAATGGTGGTGTATCAGCGCCGTGACCCCCATTATCCTTAGCTCGGATCCTCAATTCGTAAAATTCTTGTCTTTCCCTATCTAGTTTCCCAAAGACACTTAGCACCCCCGTAACTGGATCTACTTGAAAATCATTTGTATCAGTCACTAATGAATAAGTAATCCTCGCGTTCTCTCCAAGGTCTGCGTCAGTGGCGTTCGCTCGGAAGATACTCGTACCATTTAAAGCACTTTCTGATACCCTAAACTTGGCCAGAGACTTTTCGAACTTCGGCGCATTATCGTTAACATCTAAAACAGTTATCGGAAGCATTCGAGAAGATGATTTCTGAGGCTTTCCAAGATCGTAGACACTTATATTAAGGAAGTATTCATTCTCCCTCTCACGATCCAAATGTCCTATAATGTTGAGGTCTCCTGTGTCAGGGTGAATCCCAAAAACCGAGTCTCTGTCTCCACTAGAGATTCCCATAACAAGCTTTCCATTGTACCCTAGGTCCCTGTCCCTCGCCCGAAGTTTGACAATAGTTGTATCGATTTTCAGTGATTCATTAACTTTTATCTCAGTAGGAAAGTCGATAAACTCCGGGGCATGCACATTCTCTCCATAACGACTAGGCATCATTATTCGCTCGTCCTCTGGGGAGGGCATGTTGTTTTTTTCCGCTGATGCTATCGCGTCTGTAAGTCGCCTCGCAACACCTGTATCCTTGCACTGAAAGGATCCAGTTTCATCAGTTAAGATCTTAGCCTGAGATCCGAGATTCCTTTTTGCGGTTACTAAATGAATATGAACACTATTTACATCTGCAAAGTGTGTCCCATCAGTGGCTGTTACGTTGATTACCCTATCGGGTACTTTAATATCACTGAGGTCGCAGGCCACTGATAAAACCCCGCTCGCAGAGTCGAGAGCAAAGCAGCCGTCCCCATTTCCGGACACAACTCGGTAGCTGATAATGTTTCCCGCATCAAAATCAATCGCCGAAACGGTGATAATCTCCGATCCGATAGGCACGTATCGAGGCACGTGACCACTGCAATCAACCCTTTCGAACTGTGGTCGGTTGTCATTCACATCGCGGAGCTTTATCTTGAGTCTCATCTCCGTTCTTCGCTGATAGGGCAAGCCCCAATCACCAGCCCGAACATGAAGAACATACTCCCTCTTCATGGTCTCGTAATCTAAAACTAGCTTGGTCCGGATAACTCCTGTGAATGGGTCGATATCGAAGGGTACTTTCTTTATGTTGTCGATACTGTAAGAAATATATGCGTTTTCACCAGAATCACGATCTTTGGCGGTCACCTTCACCACGCTTGTTCCGGCTGGCTCGTTCTCATCGATCCATACAAGCATGTCCTGTTGTTCAAAGGTGGGGTCATTATCGTTTGTATCTACTATATAAATCTTCACCTTGGCTGACGATTGCTTCCTTGTTCCGGCATTGCCTTGATCCACGGCAGAGACAGTAAGGGTATAAAATGCTTTCTTCTCGGCGTCCAAGTTTACGGCAGTATACAGCATTCCCGTGTCTGCATTAACATAAAACTCACCGCCCTCATTACCACCAACAATCTCCAAGAAGACTAAAGCGTTTTTGCCTTCGTCAGCGTCTGTTACCTTGAGCCTTATAACTGGGGTGTTGATGGGTGCAGTTTCCGGAACTTTGACCTCATAGATTTCGCGACTGAAAACAGGAGCATTGTCGTTTAGGTCGGTAAGGTGGACAGGAAGTGATTTATAGCTGAATCTTTGGGGAACGCCGCGATCGACTGCGCGTAGGGTAAGATTGTAACCACGAGGGGCTGATTCCCGGTCCAGCAGGTGTAGCACCTCGATGTTGTATTCTCCGGCTTGTGTGGTAGATGGTCTCACGCGAAAGTGACCGTCGGGGTCGCCACCAACTATTGACAGGCTACCGATTTGGCCGTGAGGACCGCTGTCTCGATCAATCACGCGCACTATGGCGTAAATATCAGCGTTTGAGTGCTCAAGGATGTCCGGGAGGTGATGGACGTAAATCTCCGGAGCGTGGAGGTTTACTTGACGCACCTTAATTGTCACTTTGGCAGTGCTGGCTCTTGAAGCACCGGTACTTCTATACATGGCACCACGATCTTTTGCTAGTACCACAAGCTCATGCATCGCACGTTCCACATATCTGAAATTTAAGATTAAAGGAATTAAAGCTTAACATTGAGAGGAGAATCAGAATAGACTGTCTCATAGTCTGATTAGTTTAGACCGAGTGGTTAGTAATTTCAGATGTGTACAAGATGAACTTAAGATTAAACAGGGATTAATAGGATTTTCCAGTAAAGAATATTCAGAGCAGTAAATAAATAAAAAAATAAATAAAAAGATTACGACTTAAAAGAAGTTCCTAAATTCAGGAACTAATTTCAGATGAAAAATAATTACAAAAAGAAGATAGCTGGATAATAAAGAGGAAAAAATTGCAGAAGGAAAACCGTAAATAGAGTAAAAAGGAGTGCAGAAAGTAAGTCAGGAGCTCTTGACTTACCTCAAAGGCCTCGTGAGGGTAATGATACCACTGACGGGATGAATGGCGAACTGATCCGTCTCCTCCGCGAAGCTATAGTAAATCTCTCCATTTCTTCCAAGATCCGCGTCCTCGGCTGTAACCTTCAGAATACTGCGATGCAGAGGCGTATCTTCCGTAACCGTCGCCTCATATTCCGTCGGATAAAAAAGCGGATTGAGATCGTTCGTATCAAGCACAGACACTACCACAGTCGTATCCGCTTCAAGAACTGTAATTTTGTTCTTATCCCGTCTCGCAGACGTGGCACGCACTTCCAGTATATATCGATCCTTGCGTTCGCGATTAAGCACATCCACATTACCGGTTCGAGTCCGAATCAAGAGGAAGCAAAAATCACCAATGATGCGTTCCTCGGCTTTGAAGAACTTATCCCTATCACCGCCCACGATGCGGAATTTTATCTCACCTACGCGCTCCAGAGGAGAGACTTGGATACCCATTTTCTGTTCGGGTACTACATAGGTCTTGCTAATAGAGTTCTCCAGGATTGAGACATTGTATAGCATCTCCGTGAAGCGGAATTCCTCCAGGGGGGATGAATCCGTCGAAGTCGTCGGTATTGTCGTCATAGGTAGAGCTGTCGTTGTCCACGGGGAGGGTGAATGTGTGCTTTCGGTTGAAACATCGCTCGAAGATGGTGAACCGGCCGTGGCTGCGAAGAGCCAAAGCCAAAACCATGGCCAGGCGAGCAGCACGCGCTGCTTTATTCCTCCCATTTTGCTAGCTCATCGTCATCAGTTTTCCTCGAACGCTCTTGGGCCTCACCGCTTGTCACGATGACTTCAGATCTACGCTCTAACATTCATCTGGAACAAAAAAGGATTTATGCTTAATTAGATTTTGATCAGTTGAGATGATGTTAGCATTCAAATCTTAAAATTCTATTAAAGAGGAAGGATGCCTGTTTCTACGGCTTCCTCTAGACAATAAAAAAATTCTGCCCTAGATATTCCCATGTTATGCTCTCATGACCCGAAAACGCCATTATCTCACGTTCGAAGCCGAATTATCCACGGAAGCCGTTAACAGGACGATTGAAACGTTACATTTGGGTCTGCACTTTGATAACAAGGATTCGCATGAGGAAATACAAACTCGATATCTTGCCGCTGCCACCAGAGGACGCTAGTGTTCCGAATGTCCCCCGGTGAGATTTCCGCACCGTGCAACATCGAGTTTCGGCAGGTATTGTACATCACTAGAGAGAATCGCCATTCTGCCATTCGACATTTGGATATCGACGAATCGAGTGCTTGAAATCCGGTTGTACTGCCTCTACCACTCCCGTTTCCAATTCGAAATAAATCACACGGTGTCCTGTCACTCGCTATCCTTTTTTCCCGCGCTCAAATTAAAGGCATCCCGTGTCAGACCATGGTTGATATATCGAGCTCTACACTCTCGCTAAATCACGAAAAAACGGGACATCAAAGGAAACACATGATATTCGGATTATATGGAAATATCTTAAATAAATTACAGATTTGGGTCAGGACGTTTTTATTATTTATTACATTTAATTTCTTAGAATTCATCGCGAGTCATTGCCAATATTATGGGAAAATAAAATGCTACAGTTCTGGAAATGTGTAATGTAAAAGGATCTTTTCATAACTGAAGTGTTTCAATCTGCAGTTATATTCATAGAAAATCTTTCTATGACAATGATATCTGCACGAGAAAGATAATGAGGAAGAAGAACGGTATAGTTTCTTCAAGACATGAAAGCGACAACTTTCCTGAATTTTCTTGAGATTCGTTCCGACAACCTGTTGCTTCCGAACTATTTCTTCGGATTGATACCGCAAGTAAAAAGGATTCGGTGGCCTGAAAACGATCTTCCGAAATACGATCCCCAATAATGGGTCAAGTAACGGTGAACTATTCGAAAATTCAATAGGGACAATATACTCACAAAAATCGTTAGGGGCAGATAATTTTGAATAAAGTATTGATTGGATTAATATATGTAAAAGTAAAATAAGTTTATTATTATTTAAGTTCTATTTGGAGTTTATTTTTAAGGGAGTTACTTGTTCTTTTCAAAAGTATGTTGTAAGTTTTATTAAGAGGGCAAAGGTATGCTCTTAGCTGGAATACGAGAGGATATTTTGTTTGACTCCACCCAGGCTACCATATACTCCTAGATATAGCGCAAGATATCTTAATCTAAAGACTCAAAGAGCACAGGAGGCAATGCACGCACCACTCGTGTTATCATTTCGAGGGCGTACCGGAATAGGCGATCGCGCCTGGTTTCTTCATGGGTGCTGTTACGACTTGGAGTCGTTTTCACGAGCACGCCAACAACATTGAAAAATATCATGCCTCCAAATCGTAAAAGAAGACTGCAACTCCTTGACGTTGCATTTTCTCAAACGGCTTTCTAAAGATAAGCAGCGAATAACAGAGAAAAGGGAGAAGTTTTATAGAAGCAGAAAAACGCTAAAATGTATACAATAGGTTTGTGCGCAGAAACATTCATTTATTTTTTTATGAGGCCTACTTTTGAATATATTTAACATAACCCAAACAATTCGAAGTCCGCGGATTTGAGCTGCTTTGGGATTTCGGAGAAAGAATATGATAATCATTTTACGATCTACCTGTGATACGTATATAGAAATATTTCCTCTCACCACTGGCCACTTAAGAATAAAAAAAAATACCCGCTATGTTTAAACATTAAAAATTTACCAATTTATAATTTGAAGTTTTCAAAAAAGAATCTTTAAATTAATAAACCTAATCCAGAACAATTGTTAATTTGAAGTGTTTAAAATTGATTTTACGCTTAAAATTGAACAATTCTAAATTAAAAATATCAATATTTTACAACATTGAAAATGACAAAATTAGAAACTCTTCTGAGTAAAAGTATTTAAAATTGTGCAATCACAAAGAAGAAGCCATCAAAAATGAAAATTTTTTATTTCAAAGTTTTCAAGCACAAATA
>CAKNWW010088577.1:0-10318 GCA_932074435.1 Andricus kollari | reverse complement strand
ATTGAGTTTGTATTTGTGTTAATATTTGGTACTTGAATAAAAAATGTAGTTCACTTTATTAATTTTCCTTGTTACAAAATTATTATCATAAACAAAATTATAAGAAATTATAAATCTAAAGAATGGCTCTTAACGGGAAATTGGTCGGGGCTAGGTCGTGTACCGATCGGGCGGCCAGATCTGGCTCCGATCGGGCCGTGTGTTTCATCAGCGATCGGGCCGAGGTCCGGTTTCTAGATCTGGGCCAGATTTGGCCTGGTCTGGGCCCGGTTTGGGCCATAGCAAAATTTCGACACGGGTGGATCGGTAAAATCTACTGATCCGCAGGTCAAAACCACTTGTGAATTGGCACTCGTAACCAGAAATGATATTAATATTCAGTTGCCTATGGATCAGTAGACTTAACTTGGTTTTCAGTAAAATATAAGGTTCTTTTTTCTGCGTGTGGTTGGTCACATAAACAACATAAGGACCGAAGTCCGCAAAGCGATATTCTGTTTCTGTTTTTCTTCGCCTTCTTCTTCTTGAATTTCATCTTTTCCCATGAACCATAAGCTCCTCTTAGTAGGAGTCATACAAAAAGCACAAAGTAACTTCAAAGTAACGAAAATTAAAGTTCCAAGTTACTGAAAAAATCGTAACTAACTTACGTTACAAGATACTTTTTAAAACAGTAACTATGTTACCCTAATCGCCTAAACGTTACAAATAGCGTCACTTTTCACCAATTTAGTTACTTGTAACAATTTACTATACAGCATTGGTTGTGCATGTGTTGCTCATACTTTTCGGGCGAGATAAGCTAGTCAATCGGATCGCCGATCCTTCTGTAATGTCCACTGCATCACACTATTGTAATTTCGGTTTAGTGAATTATGCATATTTTACTGTATTAAATACTAAACGGAATAGAGGCTCGCCGGTGAACAAATCCACGTAGAAATCTGTGTGGAATTACCAGTGGCACAATACACAATACGTGGAATTCCACGTGAATTTCTAGTGTAATTGAAACAATCTACGTGGAAATTACACGTGTAGTTTCACGTGGAATTTCATCTGGAGTTCCATATGGAAAGTTAAACATAATTTGTCTCGTTCTATAATTCTGTAGGTGATTTTACTTGGAATTCCTCGTTGATTTCCACGTGAATTGTTTCAATTTAGCACCCGTATTTCACGTGGAATTCCACGCATAACCCCACGCGGAATTCCTTAATCCACGTGGAGTCCTATGTGGTTTTCTACGTGCATTTTTTCTCCTAGGAGTTTATTTAACTAAAACATGACTGTTAATTTCTCCTTAATTTAATTGTAACATTTAAGGAACTCTAAATGATTTTGACATTTTCACTCCCTCATTAACAGCAGTTTTTACTGTTACTGTTACTGAAAACATTTACCTTTCTTGATAAGTTAATATTGCATTTCTTTCTTTTTTTGCGCGCACAGCTGATATACTGGTTTCACTGATTCAACAACTAGATCTACTGCTTTTTTCTTCAACTCTCACGAACCATGCATATACCAGTAATATGCTAGTATAATTAATCTATAATACCTTTAAATATTAAATATGCTGATAAAGATTGGCTGAAGGTTTGCCTTACAAAAATTAAGAATGAGGTGCAAGGTAAATGCACTACTAATCGTCACCTTAAGTCAAGTTGGAAATTAAAAATGCTTATAATTGTATTTATAACATAATTCTTATTCGCAAAGGGCTTAACCGATTAAAGCAGATATTGAAAAACTGAATTTTGATCACTTCACATGATGTTTGATTTGAGTCAATTTTTATTCATGATTAAAATTCAAATTATGCAAATGCGTTAGTTATCGTCAGGCACGTAACCAAGTATTAACACGAGAAAAGTATACTAATTTAATAAAGGATATTTAAACTTATCTAACATCACATTTTTTATCACACGCGGCAAGAGTGACTCTTTTTATCACAGAAAAAACGAAAGATAAAGTTTACATCGATTCTAGGTGAAAGATTCGCCGCAACAAAAAATAACCTTGTCGGTTAAACTTTACACGAATCGACGATAATTTTCCATTTTTAACCTTGCCTGGATAATCTTTCGCCTCATTATCGCTCCATTTTTATTCTAAAAGATACGAGAATGGCGACACCAGCGCTATCTACCGTCTTTTAATTTAATTAAATTGGAGCAGAATAGGGATTCCCGGCTGTCAGAATTATTCACCTAACCTCGCTTAAACTTTCACCGAAATACATTCCATTGTTAACCGTTCCAAAATGTACCTGCAACACATTTTAACTATTGTATTTTCCAAGTCTTATTATTTTCAAATTAATAATGAAGTAAGCGAATAGTTGTTTAAAATCTGGTGTCCTGATTTATAGCTCGAATCTACTCATACTTTGTCGTTTTCCCATTGCTGCTAAGGGCGTAGCAGACGACAGCTTTTATTCCATCGTAGGATAATCTTTCGCCAAATAGCATGTAAACTTTATCAGCGGAAAATTTTACATGCAAC
Source organism: Andricus kollari (assembly GCA_932074435.1). Taxonomy (NCBI): domain Eukaryota; kingdom Metazoa; phylum Arthropoda; class Insecta; order Hymenoptera; family Cynipidae; genus Andricus; species Andricus kollari. The sequence goes on along the minus strand of CAKNWW010088577.1, from coordinate 7,807 downwards.
AAAATTTAACTTTAGTTTTTTCTGTGATACGAAAAATGTTAGGCCATCTGACGATAACTAATGCAGGGACGATTACCAGTGCATCTGCCTTACCTATCGATATAATAATTTTTTTAATGGAACTTACACAGAGAGACATTTTATGATGACATTTTTTGTTAAAATTGTAATCAATTTTTTCAAATCATTCTTTATACTTTAGAAAACTTTAAAAACTGTTTTGCTTTTAATCATCCTGCATTATAATGACCTAGAACTACATACCATTCACAATTCGAAACTGCAGATGCAGCGATGAAATGAATTTTTGTTGTCGATCACGTCAGTCGAACATCGCCCTTATAATATTTCTAAAGTCACCGAGAGTCAACTTAATCATGCAGAGTGCAACTGCTTTCAAATCGCACACGAGATCACAGGAATTCCCAAATATAGTTGATTTTCAGGGCGTTGACATTGCTAGCCACCTTGTCAATTTTGTCTACTGATTACGCAAACTGGTCGCTAACGTCATCCTTTCAACATAATTAATTGCTTTCTACGATTCAGACATTAGTTTATTTTATATGTATGTCATTCCTAATAGTGGGAGCCCAAACCCACCAAAAACGAAGTTTTAGATTTTTCGAATCAACAGAATCTTTTACGTAATATTCAGCAAAAAAACCTGACGGACCTAGAACGGCACACAGAATTAGCCCTGGCTCCTCAAGTAAATCCTAGGGGAGACATTTTAGTACCTTTTTTCCATACCATAAGTGAAAGAGAAAGAATTGCCTTTTAAAGCATGTACAATTATTTGTACTAAAAAAATAAAAAAATATGGCATAATTTTTTCCTAGAAGCTACAATTCTACTTTCTCGATCGTAGTTTAGGACCCTGGCGAAAGTATCGGATAGGAATTCCTCCCGAGCCAATCCGAATAATTTCGGAATCTGTATCTGAACCAAATTGGAGTTAATTCGAACCAAACCGAAAAAATGTCTACATTTCAATCGTTCCAAATCGGTCAAAAATTAATCCGACTCAATCCGGTTCAATCCAAGCTCCAAAACAAACCAATCCGAATGAATCCGAATGAATCCGAATTCGGATTGAAATACACTGAATTTTCAATCCGAATGGATCCGAGTTCGGATTGAATTGGATTCATTCGGATTGAAAATCTTTTTAGGTCAATCCGAGTTCGGATTCATTCGGATTTATTCGGATTGGAAGTTGTGATTGAACCGGATTCAGTCCGATTAATTTTTGACCGATTTGGAACGAACGAAATGTAGAAATTTTTTCGGATTGGTTCGAATTAACTCGGATTGGTTCGGATACAGATTCCGGAATTATTCGGATTGGCACGGAATGAATTCTTATCCGATACTTTCTCCAGGGGAGATATTCACGTTTTTGTGAATTAAGATCAAAAATATTGATTTTGGGGTTTTAAAGGGAAATCATACTTCAATCTATGTTCTATCTCGTTCTACTCCATTCAGAAACTAATACTCTAGCAACTCAATTCAGAGTTTTTAATTAAATTGAGAAATCGATTTTAATTACCGTCCAAAGTATTAAAAACGCGCGTCCAAGCCTCAAAATATAAAAGCTATCTCGTTCACTTACTCGGAACTGGATGACTTTTTTAAATCAAACTCTTTTCTCCTTCACTCAGCAACTAATAATCTAGAAACAAAATTCGTATTTTTTAATTATATTGAAAATTAGATTTTATAAAACGTTGTTTGTCACTCCTGGAAACCAGTCAAATGTGGGTTGATTGATTTTGCTATGCTACCCTTTATTTGTTAGGGTAGTTTGGTAAGAAATCCTAAGAAGAGCGGCAAAGGTAACTGGTAGCCCATGCATTGAGGAAAGTGGCACACCGACAAGTCAGTATTGAGTACAGTGAAGTTGGGGATTTGCATGGGGAAATGTATCGCTTCCCGTGTGAGTTCTACCTGTTCCTTCTGAGTAGACGTGTCTATAATAAATGCTTTTCTGTCTTGTAGGTTGTACAATATAGAAGGTTCTGCCTCGAATATAGAAGTGCTTTACTGTGACTGATCGAAAGCGTCTTAAATAAATAAAATGTCTAACGCCAGATTGTGTTAAAAATGCAAGATATTTTCAACCATCGCTTCTTTTGCTCTTACTATTTTCTCTTTCTCTCGGCGTATCTAAATGGTTCCATTAGGGGTTAGTGGTCTGGCGTGGACTAAGAGGGAAGAGATTCAGCACGCTGCTTAAATCTCGGTTCTTGCGGAAAGTGGGGTATAGGACGTGATTGATCGGAAGTCGAGGGTTCCGTTTACGCAAGGAGGGGCGATAAATTGGCGAGTATGTAACACTTCAAGGGATGCTCTTGTTGATGTGTCCACCCTTTCTGACGTATCAATTTAGAATATCTCATGAACCATTTTTTAATATTTTCAAATTTTAAGGTCATGTTAAACTTACCCGACTCCTACGGGATGGGGTCAACTTTACACGAGCCCAACTGTGCACGTCGATGGCCAGACGGATAACTGTGCACGTCCATGGTCAGGCGGACAACTGTGCGCGTGCCATCTGTACACGTGCACAGATGTCCCTTGTCCAACTGTGCACGTGCACAGTTGTCACTTGCCCAACTTTGCACGTGCGCAGATGACCATTGCCCAACTGTGCACGTGCACAGTTGTCACTTGCCCAACTTTGCACGTGCACATATGGAACTTGCCTAACTGTGCACGTGCACAGATGTCACTTGCCCAACTGTACACCTTTATGTACTTACCTTAGAGTTTATACGAGGATGGTCCTTGATATCTACGTATAATAAATTTTAACTAGTTAAAATTATTCAAACCTAGTTATATGGAGCATACTAACATTTTTAAAGTTAGTTTTAAAATATTTTAAATATCATTTTTATGAAATTATTCCTTCCAAATTATTATACATTCATGAAAATCTCTTTTTGTCCGACCCCCCTTGAAAACGCGCCCTTACAAGCACGCGAAGCAGGCGTAATGTGGCCGCTTCCAGCCAAGTGACGTTCGCGTAAAGTCTTATGTAGCGGGCGTAAAGTTTCATTTAGCGGGCGTAAAGTTTCATGTCGACACGGCGGCGGAGTGCACATGTGCTAACGTCACTTGGCTGGAAGCGGCCACATTACGCCTGCTTCGCGTACTTGTAAGGACGCGTTTTCAAGGGGGGTCGGACAAAAAGAGATTTTCATGTATCTATAATAATTTGGAAGGAATAATTTCATAAAAATAATATTTAAAATATTTAAAAACTAACTTTAAAAATGTTAGTACGCTCCATATAATTAGGTTTGAATAATTTTAACTGTAATTATATACTCTAAGGTAAGGACATAAACGTGCACAGTTAAGCCAGTAACATCTGTGCACGTGCTCAGTCAGGCAAGTTCCATCTGTGCACGTGCACGGTTGGACAAGCGGCATCTGTGCACGTGCACAGTTGGGCAAGAGACATCTGTGCACGTGCAAAGTTAGGAAAGTTCCATCTGTGGACGTGCACAGTTGGGCAACGGACATCTGTGGACGTGCACAGTTGGGCAAGGGACATATGTGCACGTGCAAAGTTGGGCAAGTCACAACTGTGCACGTGCACAGTTAGGAATGTGACATCTGTGCAGTATAAATGTGACATCTGTGCACGTCGAAATTTCGACGTGCACAGATGGGCTCCTGTGGTCTTGGACGTGCACAGATGGACGTGCACAGTTGTCCGTCCGGCCATCGACGTGCAAAGTTGCTACGTGCAAAGTTGTCCGTCACCAGACTCCTACCTTAGAGACATTATTTTTAATACTTACTTCACAACGAAATGAAATATCGAGTTGATAATTTGGTAAATTAAATAAAATACAGTAAGGAACGTTTGTATGGTCCTCAATTTTTTAAATCACAAACCAAATTTTCAAAAAAATATTTTTTTATCTTTCTAAAAATTTAGGACCAGGAAAACGTTTCTTCGAGCCTTTAATTTAATTTCCTAAATTTTCAACTCGATCTCTCATTTCGCGTGGACGTAAGTTGCTTAGAAAAAATGTCGGTAAGGTAGAAATAGGACAAGTTTGACGTGGACCTAATTCAGAGACTTTGTAATTAAATTTAACACAAGAATCAAAGACAGCCTATACTTTTGATTGGATTTTAAGTTTCAGTTTCGCAGGGTATACATTTCTACACTGTCAGATATTTATATTACCATCAAATTAAGCCACATCCCTTTCGGGGTAAGCGTGACTCACTCGGTGTGGAAGGGAGTAATATGTGGGAGGGGTTATAGATTTTTAGATTGATCTAGAATTCCCGTGCTATTTATTTAAATAACACTTTCGTTCCGCAACACTGCTTTGACCCAGGTTGCTGATCAATCTCTCTAGCGATCACCCCAAGTGAACAAAGTCATTATATATAAGCACTAAAACACATTGTTTATAATTACATCGCGTAATTGTTTTATGCTTACTCCTATTTTTAATATTTACCGATTTTTTAAACAAGTTTAGTAAAATCCGATTTAACCATTCACGGGTGGTTAATCAAAGGGGATATTTAAATTTGTATAGCATTGTGTTGTACAAAATACTAAGGTGTGCATTTATTTTGTGTTTCAGGTACGTACGATTCATACAGTGGGTTATTTTCTATTTAAAAATAGAACTTGATGATCGTATTGGTACGTAAAAGATGCTATTAGACAATTTCAAACCCCTTGAGTCAACATTTTTTCATTTGTATTGAGTTTTTTCAATTGAATTGACTTGATTTTTTAAACAAAAAATCAGGGTGTCTTTTCACCTGGAAAACCGGGGAACCCCCTGAAATTATCAAGGAATTTTTTTTCTTCAGAATTTGGGCAGACACCCTTGTTTCGGCACACGAAGTGATGGTGGCCCTCTTCATTTATTTATTCTAAATTTTTTTTAGACATAAGGTAAATATAATACAATTTTGATGTCTTAATTACCTGCTTAGATTAAGTTAAAATAACTAAATTTTATAAACATATCTTTGGTTTTTGGTATTCTTATTGGTAAATAGTTCGTAGATACAACTGTTAATTTCTTTGGTATTAACGAATAATTATTGATTAATTATAAAAGAGTTATTACAAAAAAACATTTTTTGTAATAAATCTTCAATAATTAATCAATAATTATTCGTTAATACCAAATACAATAAAAATTATATCTAAGAATTATTTATCAATTGTATAATACCGTAACGTAGGGCTTAGCGGCGCGTGTAGGGGAAACCGGCTCACTGGCAACTTTATTCTTTTTTTAATTATTTGTCTCTTTCTCTAAATAACAAATTCCAAGATTCAATACATGATATTGTAGTTGTAAATGCTGGTATTGTTATATTGCCATACATATATTAGAATATTGCCACATATGTAATGCAATGTTGCGGAAGAAAGTTTTTAAAACATTCGCATGCACGGATAATCGAACCCGAACCGCCAAGCGTCGAGTGTGTACCACTAGACTAGACTATCAAGGCACAATTCTCATCTTACTTAATTAGAGGATCACTCATCCGCTAAACAGTCCAAAGTGAGTGTAAGGCAAAATTCCAATACCGGTATTGTAAATTACTTGTATGGTAAACGGCGCGTATTCTTTGGAATTGCAATACACGTATTGAAATTTGGCCATTCTAATACCTTGTTTGCATTTTTACCTTACGCTCGTATTTTAGAAGTATTCTAGAATCTCAAATATTTTTAAAAGTGTATTACAGAGTATTTTAAACCAAGCTTGGTGTAGTTTTGTTAGTAATTACGAATAAAAAGTGAATTCGTATAATATTCTCTGTTTTGGAAATTTGTTTAGGTTGTGTATAAAAACCCTTGAGAAAACTTTATTTGTAGAAGTTTGTGGAAATTTGTACAATTTTTATAAGAATTTTCGTTTTTGTAGTGTAAAGCGGCTCATACATTTTGATTAACAACCAAAAGAAAAATTGTTTCCCTTGAGTATCGCTCCGTTCAAGAGATCAAAAATGCCTTTCACAACGTTCAAAAAATAGAAAGTCTGTCAAATTATAAATACGTGTTACTTACTTATACGTGAAGTTAAGAATAAATATGGTTGAAATAAAAAGAAAACTTATAAACAATTACTTTTCCTGTAAAAGTTTTCTTATGAAGCACTTTTTTTTACTTTCTTTTATGAGTGAGCAACTTAGTCCCGCATTGTGGGGTAAAGTGGCTCAGAGTTTAAAGGATTATAAATAGTTGTCTATGAATTAAATGTATGTTTGTGCTTTATAGTACAAATGAGAGTCAGATAGAGATGATAAATTTAAAGCATCAAAACCTAATTTAAATTCCTTTTTGCACTTTATTGTAAAAAAAAAACGGCAAAAAATGAGCCGCTTAGCCCCATTTTAATGTATTTCCCATATTATGTGTACACATTTTTCAGACTAAATACCTAAAGAGGGTCACCATTGTTTGTCAAAACGTCTGAAACAGTTGTAATCTAATTTTATTCGTTTACAATCAACACCATACATTAAAAAAATATTATTTTGTTTAGGGGTGATTCGTTACGTTTGGAACAATTTGAAGTTTTGAATTTTTATCATCAAAAGGGAACACTAATGTCAACATTGATTTACAAGTCCCAATACTGTAGCATTTGATGATTTTATATATTTATTTCAAACAGGACATATCGTCCCGCATAATATGCGGGACGACGATATATCGCGGATTGTCACCTATATGTAGCGGAGAGCGGGGGGTATGGTGTCAGGCTTTGAATGAAATGTCCTTTAAATTATAATTGAAATGTGATTTTCATGTCTGTATTTTCTTGTGCGAATAATATTAGATTACATATGTCATTACTTAAATCCGTTTTTAACAACGTCATTATTTTATATTTAATTAATTCGTTTGTCTCGCATTTCGATCAGCTTAGCCGATACCATGGGGCATGGTATCCGTCATATTACTGCCGGTTTATTTCATGAATATTAACGTTGCAGAATACAAAGCGTAAAATATAATAATTTTTGAAAGTTTAATGTAAGGAACAAAATTACTCGAGACATGATCAACACTAAATAAATGTTTTATTAACAATCAAAGTAAAGTATGTCGCAAAACCTAGTTATAATCTCTTACGCCTTGAAAATTCTATTCAGCGTGTAAAGATCTGCATTTGCCTTTAACAGATATCTTGTTTACCGAAAGGTACCAATTTATTGAGTTATTGTTCTACCCATGTAATTAGGGCCACCCTAATAAATAAAGAGAATTGTCCAAAATAGGAAAAACTTGGCCCCAAATTAGGGATTTAGACAGGACCCAACCACAAATGAAACGCCTAACCCGGCCAGAACCTAACTTACTGACCGTCTTGTCCCCAACTTGGTTTTATTTATTTTTCTAGTCTCAGCCACATTATAATTAAAAATTGTTTATTTAAAAGAAAAATTTCAAGTAGCTGAACATTTTAAGAGAAATCTTATTCCTGAACCGGCTTATTCGTCGTCAGCCTCATCTTTCGGTTGCCATCCCAATCTTTGGAATTATTGGAGACCTATGCTAACATGTGAAACGTAATTGAGGTTATATTTTTTGATCTTTAAAATCGGGTAAAATTTGTCGACAAAATTCACATTGTAATTTCGCACTGAAATAAATTTCTTTTGAAAGCGAAGCAAAATTACGCTTGCAATTTTCAACCACGAAATTCACTCGTTTTATTTTAGAGAAGTTGTCGCATTACCAAACAATGAATCGAAGAGATCGACAATCGATATTAGAGTTCGGCGC